>CAWYQG010000265.1:0-92000 GCA_963966155.1 Clivina fossor | reverse complement strand
ATATAATAGAAAATTAATGACTAGAATGTATTATAATGTATAAAATTTTGCTGGGAAGATAGTCAAAAGGTTAGGTGTACGAATCAAACTCTCACTAAAGATTCTGTGTCAAGCTTTTGGTGATATTTTCCACCCTCTTCAGGACATATTCTGTTTAGAAAATTCAGAAACAATTACATAAATGGTACAGCAATCAAACAATTTGTAATATATTGATATCTCAAAATATCAATATATCGATATTGAAATTATAATATCGCCAAGCTCTACAAAGGACGCAATAGATTTTTTTCAGTTGAAATTTATTCAACTGCAGAAACAAAAATTTTTAAATATATTTTTTTTTAATAATAAAGTGTATCAAATGTTTAAATTGATCAAAGTCATGTGATTGTTCGTAAAATGCGTAAAACGGCATTTTGAATAAGGTTTACAATATTTTATTACATTATTTAATCAACAATAAAACATAAATATATTATTAATAAAACTATGTAACACGCATAACTTCTATGTAATGTTAGTTATCAATCTAGTTTTGTATTTTGTATTTACATTTATTTAAAAAACAAAACTTATTTTTAAAATTTTCATTTTGTCTTTCAGACAAAAATATGAAAAACGCTGGAGGTATGATTTTTTTTCTCTCAAAATTTTTCCGAAAAAAAAAATAAAATTAGCATGACTAAAAACCAATGGGCATGCATTCCAATATAAATATCAAACGCATGTTGCAATTATACAAATTATGTCTTATAATATAAACCAAAAATATTACATATTAAATGTTATAGTTATAATATAATTCCAGTGGTTCACAAAATGTAATCCAAGTTATGTGTTCAAAATGTGTTTAGTGTTCCCTTAGTAGAGCATGACATTTCACAAATAGAGAATTTAGAATATATTGTATTTTAAGTATATGTATCTCATATCTTTAAGGGTGATTTATAAAGAATGTAATAAATTTTGATTGGTGATATAAGCAAAATTAATTTGAGTATAAAATTATAATAATAATAATAATTATGACTTTATTACCCAACAGTTATACAAACAATTACAGGACAAGATATATATATATATATATATATATAAACACATTGAGACACATTGTATATTAACTGAATACTGAATACTGACAATCTCGTGCTTAAAATCATGTGAAATCATTGAAATCGCGCTTAAAATCATATAAAATCGTTAAAATCGCTCTTAAAATCATATAAAATCGTTAAAATCGCTCTTAAAATCATATAAAATCGTTAAAATCGCTCTTAAAATCATGTAAAAACGTAAAAAATCGTGTGTGTGTGTGTGTGTGTGTGTGTGTGTGTGTGTATGTGTGTGTGTGTGTGTGTGTGTGTGTGTGTATGTGTGTAATATCGCAATCAAAAATATAATATATCTATGTAATAAACTGAGATAGCTTTGGAAAAAAAAGAATCTCACTGCGATATTGAAAAAATATGTCGAATTGTCAAATTAATATATCGAAATTGATAAAAATACCTTTTATAGAAGAATCCCCCCAAAGAATCTCATCGTGCACCATTTAGCAGGTACGTTTAGCCACAATTTAATATGCGACAACTTAAGATTGACGCATTTTTACCGCCCGAAATCGTATTTTAATTGCATGCGCTTATAGCTCCCTTGTGTGTCCCTTTTATTTTTTCTATGTGCAAACACGCATCTTTTAAGACAAATTCGACATTTAAAACGCATATTGTCCCGTCTGAAATAAATATTAAATGTTACTTGGACATTCAAAACGCGTTTTGTCCAATGGGCACGTAATGTACTTTCAGATTTAGTCAAAAACGTTTTGCCTCTTTCTGAAAATTATGGAATTTGGACAAAACGCATTTTGAAAGTCTGTTCCTCATATGTTTATATTTGAAAGAAAATTTTAAATCAAACTGTATTTGAAATTCTGGTTTGGTGGGAAAAATTATTGAAAATTCTAAAATGTTTTTTAGAATTTTCAATAATTTTTCCTGCAAAATCAGTATGAGATAGAGAAAAAAGTTACTTAGTTATTATGTAGCTAAATTTTTTCTTTTTTTTACTGAATTTGTTTCAGATTTTTTTGAGCAAATTTTGAAAAAAATCTTATTTTGAAAAAATCCCAAATTTTCAAAAATTCAATTTTTTTCTACTAAACGATGCATCGTAGAATAATGGTTTCTTCACTCAATTATCGTACTCATTATTTCGCATTTTGTCATACCATGCTTATTTTTCTAGACCTCATAGTTTTTGAGAAAAAAAAATAAAAAACAAAAAGCAAAACAAAATTCTAGCGCCCAAACGGCACATGCTACGATTTTTGCCTATTTGAATACTTATTTTATGTAATTATACAAATATTTTTATATAAAAATGTAATAATGACATTAGTAAATGTAATAATTACATTAATAAATGTAATATTTATATTAATAAATGTAATATTTACAACAGTAAATGTAATTGTTACATTTATTAATGTAAATATGTACGCATAAATGTAATATCTACATTCACAAATGTAATAATTACTTTAAAAAGTGGAAATATTACAAGTAGTTATGTAATTATTTACTTAGCAAATGTAATAGATTAAAATGTGTTACATATTTTAATTGTAATTTTACATATAAAAATAATTTTTGTAAAAATAAATTTTTTGTAAATTTACAATGATTATCGTTGGCAACAAAGTGTTCAATGATTTTCTTTGTAAATTTTTTTTTTACAATGTAACTCATATAAAAAAAAAAATAGTAATAATATTTTGATGGTATTTTAATTTGAAATAGCGGTTGGCCTCCAGATCCTAGCAATCCCGAAAAATGGCCACCATGGCGGAATTTACGTCAAACAAATCCAGGAAATCCACATTACGGACCACGGATGCAACTATTTTGTAGTACACGATGGCATTTAGCATTATATAGCGAAAAAGATGTTCGTGGATCTCAAGATGAATATGACAAATACAGTATATTCTTTAATTTATCCAGATTTATGGATAATTACTTTGTTTTTGTTTTATAACATCAGAAACTTCGAAAATTTAACCTCATAAACTAGTATTGTACATCAAATCAGTGTTGGAATTCAAAATTTTTAACACTAAGAAGTTTTTAATAACGAATTATTATTTCGTTATAACACTAATTTGCACTAAATTAAGGGCATTTCAAGGCAAAGAAAAGGCTATATTCAAACAGGTGGTAGGAATACAAAAAAGGATAATTTTACATTAGATTTATTCGTTTAATACTACATATTTATGGTAACTAATTATTAGAAAAATTAGCTAATTTATCTACAATTAATAATTTAATAACAATTTTTATATTCAGACAGAAGTAGCATATAAAAAAAATTAATCAAATATTTAATTGTCAATATTTTCTTTGTTTATTATTATTTTGATTTCCAAAAAATATATGTGTTGTTAATTATAATAACGATTAATCATATTTTTTTTTCAAATAAAAAACATGTGTGAGACAAGAGAAAATCGCATTTTTCAAGGAAAATAATAAAAAAAATTTTTTACAAATAAACTGCACATAAATAAATTCTAAATGTTACAAATTTCGTCATAATTTTATTATTAGAACCTAAATATCCAATAAAATATAGGGGTTTTTGTTTAAGATTTTAAAGCTGCTTCCTACTTGCCACAAAGGGGTTGTGGGGGTTCAGTTTTTCGTCATTCGATAGAGGACATCAATATCAGTTAGATTTTCCTTCATTTTGATAAAAAAATATCAAAAATATAATTATAAAAGGGGTAGACGGCTGTTCTCCACCCTCAATGTATCTATATATATATATATATATATATATATATATATAAATATATATATATATATATATATATATATATATATATAAATATATATATATATATATTTGTTCGTTAAGTTCGTATATGCGTTTAACATGCAATTTCGATAATTTGCGATATACTTTTTTCTCGAGTAAAATTCGAAAAAATACTTAGAGTACTTTTCGATAAGGCATAAAAAGTTCTATAATAAAAAATGTTTTTTAGAATTTTCAATAATTTTTCCTGCAAACTCAGTATGAGTTAGAGAAAAAAGTTACTTAGCTATTATGTAGCGAATTTTTTTCTTTATTTTACTGAATTTTTTCAGATTATTTTAAACAAATTTTTAAAAAAGTCTTACTTTGAAAAAATTACAAGGGAACCCTTGAGAAATTTAAAAAAAATTTTTTTTCTACTAAACGATGTGTCCTAGAATAATAGTTTCTTCACTCTGTTATAGTACTTATTATTCCGCATTTTTCTATATCATGCTTATTTTCCTAGACCTCATAGTTTTTTAGAAAAAAAGAAAAACCAAAAAATCAAAAAAAAATTGTCGCGCCCAAACGGCACATGCTAGCAAATTAAAGCTAAAACCAAATTATAGAACTTTTTATTGTCTATCAAAAAGTATTCTAAGTATTTCTCCGAATTTAACTCGAGAAAGAAGTATATCGCAAATTATCGAAATTGCATGTTAAACGCCCACACGAACTTAACGAACGAATACCCGGTATATATATATATATATATATATTTATATATATAGTATTATATACACAATATAAAAAACTTAAAACAATTTAATACTTTTTACCTTCAACTAAATCACACTGCGAAAAAGGATCACCAGTATATCCTGAAGAACAACTACATATAAGAAAATGATTTGTAACTTTGCATTGAGTATTCTTTCCACAGGTGCCTAGACAAGGATCTCTACATTTATTTTGAATACATTTACGATTTGATGGACATTCCGTGTTGACTACACATTCAGGCCGACAATTAGGTGGTGGACCAATATAGTCGGGTAAACAAGAACAATCAACTTCGTTATTTATTTCACGACACATTGAGTTTGGTCCACACGGTGATGGTACACATGGATTAATTGCAATAGGATATTGTTCACATGCAGAAGTACCTTGTTTCTCCTGATTGCACGCAGATTCTGTGTTTTGTGTTACGAAACATAACGACAATGTAGTCTGAAACCAAAAATTAATTAACATTTTCACAAAAAATTTTATAATCCTTTATTGTAAAATTACTGTCGCGGATTAAATGAAAGAGGGTATTCTATATTTATTTCTCCATATACAATAAGCTGCATTATTGGAAATTTAATGCCGAATAGTATATAAAAATTATTTATCACAGAAATACAACACTGTCAACTAGCAATAAAAAATACAAAACTCTGAACTAATGAAAATTTTTTGACTTGAAGCATTTAGATGCAAAACATGTTTTAACAAATATGGAATGTTTCTACTTTGTTGTTTCACAAAGAAAAAATTAAAATAATTAACTTACCAATTGAGAATGTTTACATTTTTAAAAATAACTTACAATATTAAATTTATATAATTTTTTTTGCTGGTTTTTTGTTGTGCTTACCAGTCCAGAAAATTCTATGAATTCGATTGATACCATGAAAACCTGAAGATTACTATTAATTTTTAATATATTCAATAACATTTTCAAATTGTTAAATAACTCATGAAAATGGATAACAGTCATGACAAACTGCACAAGATTTAACAAAGACATTTTGCCCGAAATAGATAATAATGCTAAACATAATACTGAAATAAAATGTGTAACTGTAAAATTTACAACCATAATATTTGACTAATTATTTTACTAGATTAATTAGTATATTTGGTAAATTTAATAAGAATTTTTATTACAGTACATTTATTTATTTATTTAATTACAACAAAGAGCAGAACTATTTCATCTTAAACTATTCTTTTTAATTTAATTAATAATTTTATCGATGACTCTACACTTCTCTCTCAAATACGTTTTTTTTTTCCTTTCTCTACAAGAATCTCATATACTTTTTATCCGTCTTTCGCTCATTTTTATCTTCTATCAAATTCGCCAATTTATCATATTTGTCACTCGTTTAATAACTTAGAATATAGAATATAGATATTCTTTTATTTTTTCTTAATATTTTTATTAATCATTTACACATTGTACACACCTTATGTTATTAAATAAAGTATGTGAATATTTTATAAATTTATATTTTTATTATTTACGCTATTTAAGTAGTCTCTTTCTTGTTTGGTGTACAGTGTGATATTTTTATCTCTGAACATATATTCAATATTTAAAATAACACATCAATCGCATAGACACATCCCTGACAGTTATGCAACCAATATTACGTAATATAATGTTTATTTGAATAAAAAATGAAATATTTAACAGAATATGGTCATTTATTGTAAATTGCTGAAAACTTAAATTTATAAATAATAATTAATAAATAATACTATAAAAATAAAAATAAGACATTTTATATTTTATAGACAAAAATATAATTTTTAATTAATAAATTTATTAATTCATAAAAGATGATCGAAATGTCAGGATATTTAGCAGCATATGAATCTCTCACATTTCTCAGACTATTCTTGTCGAAATACCAATGCAAAATTTCTAATCTTTCTTCTTTTGTATACATTTTTAAATAAATTTCTTGAAATAATGCGAATAGTTTAATGCTTTCTAAATATTTTGGTGAAAGTAGTTCAATTTTTTCAAATAACTGTTACATTATGTAAGATTGGTTGCATAACTATCGGGGATGTCTCCATGCAATTGATGCGTTATTTTTAAAATTGAACATAGGAAATTTATATGTAGTTCAGTTCATATGTTCAGAGATAAAAATATCGCACTGTATATATGATACCATAAGTTCTTATACAATGTAACATTGTGTAATAAAAACAAAATATAAACAAACTAAAATTGAAAATTGAATCTTGACTGAAAATTTTGTTATTTTCAATAATAATATAAAAAAATACTTACCAAAAAAATTATGTGAACTTTCATTATATAAAAGTTATTTGTCAATTACTTTGTATTGCCACTTAACACTAAACTAACAACTTTGCTTTCATTCATTTTTATATGAATAAATATTTAAGGTTTATTCAAAAAATTAGCAGACGGATTTTGTTTACAAAAATATATATTTTAACATTTTTACCGATCGTCATAACACATATCATATGATAAGGCAAATATTGTAATCATATCAAATTTGACATATCGAGATTTTTACCGATAAGCACGAATTAGGCCTACAGTAACACAAATCAACTGTTTTTATCGTGATGTCTGTATGTTTGTTTGTTGGTCGGTGGACATGTGTAAAGCAAATTTGGTTAAACGCAATGCTATAAAATTTCATATTTAAGCTTTGAAGATTGGTATAAATATCTCAACTTAATCAACTTTTTATAAAGATCTGTCAACTGCAAATGATAATTTACTGATGTCACTTTTATGTGGGGGGTGTACACAGTGCCGAATTTACTTAACATGGGGCTCTAAGCTGAACAAAAAAATGTCCCCCCCCTTCCGTAAAAATGAAAAGTAACGTGAATATATTTTGAAGAACAAGATTAATCAAATGTTTATTTCTGTGATTAACATTTTGTTTAAATACAATTTACAATAATTACGTTGCAATTTTACATGTTTACACGTAGTTAAAGCATTTTTCTTCTTACTTTTTGCTTAACAAAATCTTCAATGACATCTTCAAACGGCGATTTTCTCGATTTATTCCTTTCGCAACACATAATGAAGAGAGACGTCAACATTTCTTGGGACATGGTTGTTCTGTGATGTCTTTTTTGAACAGTTCGAAACCATCAAGGTTAGAAACATTCGCAAAATGATCTCTACATTAGGGAATGCCGACTGGATATTGTCCAGGAACAAAATGTCGTATAAATCTTTATGAGCTAGTTTTGTTACATTTTTATTATTAATTGATAATAAAAATTGTTGACCGTAAACTTAAAATCGAAATAGGTTATTTAATATGTAATTTCACTATTAAATATATAAAAATATGAACAAAAGTTAAATCTATTACAACTTAAAAATTACTGCAACGTCAATGCCACCCCCCCCCCCCCACTCCAAACTTGGTAGCTCTAGGCTGGAGCTTTTTCAGCCTAATGATAAATCCGGCACTGGGAGTATAAATATTTTGCAACATATCTCAAAAAATTGAACAACATTCGCTGAACAAATTATAACTATCAAATTTTATTTAGAATGTTTTTCGCTAAATATTTTTTTATATTTTTTATTTTTTATATAATTTTGAAAATATGTGGAATATTTATGTCAAGACAGTTTTGTTCTTAGTAATTATGACTACAGTAATTGGTATACAAATTTTACTAGGCCATAAATTAGTTTAATATTAATAATATTAATTATTAATATTAATATTATTATCTATGGCGTTACAACCCTTGAAGGATCTAAACTTATCTTTTACTATTTTCACAAAATTACAAATGAAATTTCTAGCATAACGTTCAACCAAATCATACCGAGCCATGTGATTTTTGATAAAATATTAGTTATTGTTATTTTATTATTTTTATTAGCTGTTGTAGCAAAATACCTGTTTAGTAAACCTTTCAAAGGCATTGACCTATCATAGCTTTATCCTTGAATTTTGAATGAGATAATTTTAAATTAGTTTTTGTCTCGTGTCTCGTATCATTTTACGATTGCAAGACACACAATTTATTCATAAATATCAAATTTTTTGTAACAAGCAATATTGTTTGGTACAGTAAAGATCCATTTTATCGTAAAGTGTGCAAAACATTTATACTTACAATTTTTTTTTTTCAAAAATGTGTTTGACAGATATTAGGACGAAAAAATAACACTCATTATTTTATATAACATTTTTTAAGATAATTGTAAACAAATTAAGTAGTTTTTAATGTTTTGGAAAATCCCGAAATTGCAGAAAATAAAATACCGTTTATTTCTCATAAATAATTAATTTTCAAGAGTATATATTGTCGAAAATTTGTTGAAATATTTAAATATAAATAATATTGCGAACGAACTTATAATAAGTGTAAATTCCAACAAATCAAGTACTGACTGTGAAAGTGATGAATGTGAAAATTAAAAAAAAATGTATATGATTTATATATTGTTTTATTATATTTCATATATAAATATGTATATTAATAATGAAATAGTTTTATCTGTTACACGCAATAAACAAATATTATAATACGGTCCGGTTTTTTTTTTCTTCACAATTTTACCTGTTTAACCCTTGGATAATCCTATACTAATGACATGTCGTTAACTATATTTCAACGTCAAAACGATATAATGTTGTGTCTACTATACTTTATTATATATTTACTTTGGGAGCCAAGTAGTCAGTCATCAGTTGAAAATATTTATCGCCAAATCGCGCAATCGCAATTACAATTATACGCGCCCAAATCGTTTTTCCCCCAAATGAACTCTATCGCATATTAGTTCATGCGATATAAAATATATATTAGTTCTCGCCGTGAAAATCTGTCCACTGTCGTAAAACTAAGTGTATATGATTTTATTACAGATACACGTAGCGCGATTATTTTTTTCTTCTCACTACCACTGATGTATGATAGATTAATTTGTTTTATTATGCAATGTATGTAGGAGGGGGGGGGGAGGTCTTAGCTTAGTTCGAAAAATTTCTTTCGCGTATACATAATTATAACAGTAGAATAATAATATGAAAACAATCCGGACGAGATGATTGTAATGCGATGCGATGCGGCCAAGCATAGTCTGCGCTTACATATATAATTATTATTATTATTCTGTTCAATTATTCGTTTAAAACGAGGCTATCAATAGAAAGATGATGACGCAAGATATACATCTATATATATATATATATATATATATATATATATATATATATATATATATATATATATATATATGTGTGTGTGTGTGTGTGTGTGTGTGTGCGTTGTCAGCTCGTTCGCTCGCTCGTACGATGGGATATCAGGTCATTAAGTTATACCCATGTCACACTGTAAGTCGTCACTCATGAAAAAAAATCAGATGACTATTTTTGTGAGTCGTCACTTATACTCAATTTTATAAGCGGTCACATCTAGTAAATCTACACTCATAAAAATAATTTCTTCTTTATCATTATTTTTCAGTTTGACATTTAAATGTAAACCAATTTTATTCATTTTAATTTTTTTCATATAAACTAAATGCAAATGGAAACTAATTGTTGATTGTAAAAATAATGTTGAACTAAGAAAATTGGAACAGAAAAACTACACCACTGTAATTTAAAAATTAATGTAAATTAAAAAAAGGCTAAAAATAAAATAAAATAAAAACTACAATAAACTACTGAATTTACGATTAATAATAGAAAGTGGCTATTTATACATACGGTATGTATACGCAATTGGCTATTTATACATACAGTATTTAGGGTAGGTTAGGTTAGTAGGTTGGTTTAGATTTAACTTTTTTTTTTAGTATGTATAAATAGCCAATTGCGTATACATACCGTATGTATAAATAGCCTCATCCTTAATAATATGAGTGGACAAAACAAGTGGAACAAGTCGAAAAAACAAATAGGTACAAAGTTATAAAGTTAGCTGCAGTAATACGAATACCATCAGTGTGAAGTTTTTGTGAGTCTACACTTAAAATTTTAGCGGCGCCCCTAAGATTGTGAGTCGCCACTCAGAAAAAATTCTTCTTCTTTGTTTCCATAAGTGACGACTTACAGTGTGACACAGGCATTATAGATGCGATCCGTTGTGTTTCCGTTATAGTTAGAATACTATAATATACAAAATATCGGTTGTAGTAATAGTTATCATCTTCGACATATATATATATACTGGGTGTCCCATTTTAATCCGCCACCTGCAATAACTTTAAAATCGTGCATCGGACAAAAAAATGTTTCGGATAAAAAGTAAATGGTTTCGAGGGGGACATCTGATGCAGAGATTCTTGCCCCCTCTAGACCCCCCTGAGGTGCGGGAAAGGGGGCAACTTTAAAATCTTAAATAGAACATCCTATTTTTTATTGTAGATTCTGATAGGCCATTAAAAAGTATGTAAATTTTATTTTAAGACTTTTTTTTATCTTTGATAGATGGCGCTGCAAACAGCATTTTTTTTTCAGTTTATCAATCTTTAATTTGAAAAAAAAGTGTAAGTACGATATTCAAGATTTTTTCAGTTCTTTGGGAAGAGGGGGGGGGCAAGGGTCACTGCATTAAATATCTTCCTCGAAACCATTAACTTTAAGTTAATGGTTTCGAGGGGTATAACTTTAAGTTAATGGCTTCGAGGTGATATCTGATTCAGTGACCCTTGCCCCTCCCTCTTTCCAAAGAACTGAAAAGAACTTGAATATCGTACTTAGTTACACTTTTTTTTTCAAATTGAAAATTGATAAACTGAGCAAAAAAATGCTGTTTGCAGCGCCATCTATCAAAGATAAAAAAAAGTCTTAAAATAAAATTTACATACTTTTTAATGGCCTATCAGAATCTATAATAAAAAATAGGGTGTTCTATTTAAGATTTCAAAGTTGCCTCCCTTTCCCGCCCCCAGGGGGTCCGGAGGGGGCAAGGGTCTCTGCATCAGATGTCCCCCTCGAAACCATTCACTTTTTATGCGCTCGCTCGCTCGCTCGCACTCTCAGTCACAGTCAAAATTTTGAGAACGCAATTTTTCTAGACTGTTTTAATGAAATTTTCAGGATAGGATTATTTAGTACCCAATATGGTCAGGTTGTTTTAATTTTTTTCAGTGATGCAAACTTTCTGAGAAAAAATTAGGTACTAAAATTTTAAAAAAATTATGTATTTACATTATTTATTCGATTTTGATAAAATTTTCAGAAAACATTCTTTTACTGCCCATATAAATTATAAAATATAATTTCAATAAAGTACAATGTTGCCAATTTTCCGAAAAAAATTACTAAATTTTTTTAAAAATCATTATGGCCACAATATTTATCAAATTTTAATCAAATTTTTACAGATGATACCCCTAGCGTCTACATAAATTATATAATTTAAGTTAAATGCAGTATTTTCAACTTTCTGAGAAAAAAATTACTATTTTTTTTAAAAATTATTATGTATATTATATATTTGTAATTAATCAAATTTTCACAAAAGATTTTTTCTTTTGTCTACAAAAATTATAAAATTTTACTTCCGTATAGAGTTGCCAACTTTCCAAGAAAAAATTATCAAAATATTTACAATATAATTTTGGTTTTATTATTTATCCAGATATATATATATATAAGTTACATTACAATTTCACGTACTGTACATACAACAACGTACGATAATCCGCTGACGCAGCAGTTAGTTATAAGTTCATGTTACATTATTATCAAAAACACATGTAGAATGTTAGATAGTTAGTTTTTTCTTTAGTTAGTTCAGATCTTGCTTTACAATTGTAAACATATAATTCGCTACTGTAAAACTTAATTGTAATAATAAAATAAATATTTTTTAAAAACAATTTTACGTTTTACAAATCAATAATTGGCGCAGTCGGTAGGATTAGTCAATCGATATTAACGAATATAATATCGATTCGTATTAACGATTTATTGACTAATTTTTGAATCATAACTTAACTTGTAACTCGTCAAAGTACGTGAGTGGTACGCAGTTAAGTGAATTGTTAAGTGAAATACGACATAAGTAACCATCAACATCCCAGTGCCAACACTTCGAACGAATATCGAAATAACGGCACCAGAACCCAGTGACGAGCAACTCGAGCGAACATCGACGCCGATCACCAGGTCTCAGTTCATGGAGAAACTACTTCTTACATTGATGGTGGTACTGTGAGTAACTTATGTCATTTTGAGATTTCAATTTAACAAGTTCTGTTAGCGATATTATTGATCTGACTCCGATTTAAAAAGAAAAAAAAAATCGTAAATTTACTTTCATATTCTAACGTAGAATAATTATATTTTTTATTTTTTATAAACAAATTATTATTAAACCAAAGTAAAAATGCCAGGACAAAACGAAGCACCTGTAAACGCAGTTCCTCTTTTCCCAGTCCTAAGAAAAGAATATCTGGACATGATACCGGAATTTAAGGGTGAACGCGAACTATTGCCTAGATTTAACAATATATGCGAAAAATTAGTTACAAAATTTTACAATACAATAAATACAAATGACTTTCAAAATGAATATTTGTTGTCAAGTATTTTGGCAAAAATAAAAGGCGAAGCCGCCATTAATATTTCAAGTTGCGTAATTACTAATTGGGCACAATTAAAACAGGCTCTGCTCGATACATATGCGGATAAAAGAGATATGTATACCTTAAATATAGAAATGTGCGAATTACGGCAAAAACAAAATGAATCAGTTTTTGATTATTTTAACAGAGTACAACACATATTAAATTTACAAATATCATTTATAAGTACACGTGCTCACGATAAGCCAACCGCAACAATTTTAAGCGAATATTTTCGAAATTTTGCATTAAGAGTTTTATTACGTGGACTACAAGAACCGATAGGTCAATTAATGCGGACTAAAAATCCTTCAGATTTAAACTCCGCTTTGAATATGTTAACGAACGACTTCCAGTTCGAATCCGGACCGAAATATAATAAATCTTTAGCCATGACTCAGCAGAAACCTGCTAACAAAATAATTACTAATTACACTAGACCAAATCTAATAAAACCAACACAAACAACAAATCGTTACTTTAACTCATATTCTCCTACTAACAATCTTATGAATAGAACTAATAGACAGGCCATACAGCCTAACAGATTTAACACTTTCCAACCAAATAATCGAGCAACGATCCACCATACTCCAAATCAATATAAACCTACACCGATGAGCATATCAACAAATAATACATTCCAACCTAGACCCGGTCCTTCCAGACCATTTCAAAGACCAATGACACAAAATTATATTGCAGAAGAACTTTTTAATATTGACGAAAATGCAGAACCTGAAATAATCCCCAATCCCGACGATTCAAATAACTTTGAATACTCCTGCGACAACGCAGATAACTATCCTCACGAAACCGAAATTCAAGAAATCGATGATGACTGTTTTTTAGAGCAAACAGCCTCGATTCCCGACCAATCCCCAAATTAGAACTTTTAAATTTAACAAATAACCAAAATAAACTCCCATATATAATATTTCCTGAAAACAACCTAAAAGTTCTCATTGATACAGGTAGCACAAAATCTTTTATAAAACCCGAAACTGCTTACAAACATTACAAAAATTCAATCATTCCCGATCCATTCAAAATAACAACAGCACATGGAACCTCAACAGAAAAATACAGTACACTAATTCCGACGTCAGAAATATTTAAACTAAAACAAAATTTGAATTTAAAGTTTCACATTTTTCACTTTCACGACGCATTCGATTTATTAATAGGTATGGATAACTTGAAATTATTAAAAATAGTTATCGATATTGATAAAAATTTAATCAGCACACCCTACACAAAAATAAATTTATGCAATCAAGATATTAACGACAAATCGAATATTAATCTTTCAAATTTTGAAAAAACACAAACTTTACAAATAGAACCAAATACAGAAAAAGTTATAAAAATTCCTGTAAATAAAAAGAACGGAAAAATACTAATTTCAAGCGTAAAAACAAAAGATTTAATTATTCCCGAATGTGTTACTACAGCTAATAATTTTTGTGCACTTTGCACAATTATTAACCCAACTGACAATAAAATCAATTTTAAAATTAAAAATCCACTTATTGTAGAATCATTAAATAATTATAACTGCTTTTCTAGTCCAAACCTAAATTCTGTTAATTTAGAGAATTTAAATTTTGATATTTCGGCAATTCGTACAGATCATATGAACTTAGAAGAAAAATCAGCAGTAAATAAATTATTAAAAGATTATGCTGACATATTCTATTTAGAAAATGATAAACTCACATTCACAAATCAAATCAAACACACAATAAAAACTTCAGACGAAATTCCCATCTACGCTAAATCGTATAGATACCCGGAAGTTCACAAACACGAGGTTAGGGCACAAGTAAGAAAAATGCTCGAACAAAATATTATTCGACCATCTTGTTCACCATGGTCATCCCCTATTTGGGTGGTAGCAAAAAAATTAGACGCTTCGGGTAAACAAAAATGGCGCGTAGTTATCGACTATCGTAAACTCAACGAAAAGACTATAGACGACAAATACCCCATACCAAATATTACCGACTTACTCGACAAATTAGGACGATGTCAATACTTTTCGGCTATTGATTTAGCGTCAGGTTTCCACCAGATAGAACTAGAAAAAGACGACATACCTAAAACAGCCTTTAACACTATGGACGGTCATTACGAGTTTTTACGTATGCCATTCGGGCTAAAAAACGCGCCGGCAACGTTTCAACGCGTAATGGATAATATCCTCAGAGGGTTAACCGGAACAATTTGTCTAGTTTATATGGACGATATAATCGTTTTTTCAACTAGTCTACAAGAACATGTCACTAATTTAAAACTTGTATTTGAAAGACTCAGGCAGGCTAATTTTAAGATCCAGTTAGACAAATCCGAATTTTTAAAGAAAGAAGTTGCGTACCTTGGTCATATCGTCACACCACAGGGCGTTAAACCAAATCCTGACAAAATTTCCGCCATATTAGATTACCCAATACCTAAAACACAAAAACAAATAAAAGGATTTCTCGGTCTTTTAGGCTATTACCGAAAATTCATTAAAGATTTTGCAAAGATTACAAAACCCCTCACTAAATGCTTAAAAAAAGACACTGTTATTAATGTCAACGATTCTGAATATAAAAATTGTTTCGAAATTTGTAAAACCCTACTCACAAATGAACCTATATTGCAATATCCTGATTTCGACAAAGAATTCAATCTAACCTGTGACGCAAGTAACGTTTCATTAGGGGCGGTTTTATCACAAGGTCAACTTCCGAACGACTTACCAATCGCGTACGCTAGTCGTACTCTAAATGATACCGAAATTAATTATTCTACAATCGAAAAAGAACTACTCGCGATTGTATGGGCAACGCAGTATTTTAGGCCATATCTTTTTGGAAGAAAGTTTAAAATTTATACGGATCACAGACCACTACAGTGGCTCTTTTCATTAAAAAATTGTAGTCAAAAATTAATTCGTTGGCGCCTCCGCTTAGAAGAATATGATTTCGAAATCGTTTACAAAAAAGGCAAATTAAATACGAATGCGGACGCATTAAGCCGCATCCCCGCAATCGATAATAACACTTTTCAAAATTTACAGAAAACAGAACAAGAAATAACCTCTTTAGATGAATATCAGATTTATTTAGAAAGTAAAATTAATAGTAAAATCGCAGATAACAATACTATATTCGAAATAGAAGGTAATCTTCTTGATGCCCCGTTCGAAGATAGCCTTGCTCATTGTGTAAGTAGAGACTTAAAAATGTCTTGCGGTATAGCTAAACAAATCAACAAAAAATTTCAAAATATCGAAAAATTAACTAAGCAAAACCCAAAACTTTATAATGTTATTTATCTAAAAGATAAAAATCGTTTTATAATTTATTTAGTTACAAAAAACAACTATTACGACACACCCAACAATCAAGACATATTCTATTCACTATTAAACTTGAAATTATTTTGCATAAAGAATAAAATAAGAAACCTAAGTATACCAAAATTAGGATGCGGTGCTGATAAGTTAAATTGGGTAGATGTAAAATCAATGATTCAGCATATATTCAAAAACACCGATATTAAAATAACCGTTTTTAAATTACCAAAATTAGATTTAAATATTAACGAAACTAACGGACCCGATGCTTTCTTTAAGTATATGGAAAAATTTAATAAACAATTTCAAAATAACCAAAGTCAATCAATGATAGTTGAAACCGATAATCAAATAGAAAATCTAGATGACCGCGACTCTAGTAGCGACGCCACAATACATTCAAATAAAGAAGATCCTATTATAGGAATCCCAATAGTTGAATGTCCCGTTAATTTTGGTCAAAATCAAATTATAATATCAGAAGTCGAACACAGCCCAAGTGACCCCAAAATAGAAAGAATTCACGGCAATAAACAACGAATATTAGTACAATTTTCTAAACATAATTATGAAACAGAAATAATAAAATTTATAAAAGAATTTATTGTCCCAAAAATTAAATATTACTTATATTTCGATAGCGAACTTTACGAAAAATTTAGTATAATACTTCAAAATTACTTTAAAAATTCAAAGATTAATATGATTAAATGCACACAAAAATTAACTGACGTAGAATCCGAAGACGAAATAATTGAAATTATAAAAAATTATCACACGGGAAAAACTAATCACCGCGGTACCGACGATACAGAAACACGTATTAAAAGAATTTATTATTGGCCGAAATTACGCGAATCTATTCAAGCTTATATTAATAACTGCGAAATCTGTCAAATAACTAAATATGACCGAAACCCACTAAAATTAAAGTTTAATTTAACACCAACAGCAACAAAACCGTTTGAGATTATACACATAGATAGTATAACACTTGAAAGCTTTAAGTTTTTAACTATAGTAGACTCTTTTTCTAAATATGCTCAAGCATATAAATTAAACTCGGCTCAAGGTATTGAAATTGCAAACAATTTACTAAAATTCTTTTCACATCATGGAACCCCAGAACAAATTATCTCCGATAACGGACTCGAATTTAGAAACTCAGTAGTTAAAGAAATTTTAGAATTGCACAAAATAAAAATTCATTTTATATCCTCACAACACCCAGAATCTAATGGAATTATTGAAAGATTTCATTCGACTTTAATAGAACATATTAGACTTTTTAATAATCAGCCCGAATACAAAAAGGAACCCGTAGAAAACAAAGTAAATTACGCCATAATAGCGTATAACAATACTATTCATTCGGCAACAAAATTAAAACCATTCGAAGTTATTTCTGGTCACCTAGATACAAAATCACCTTTTAATATAGAAATAGAGAAACAATTAATCAATAATTATGTTGAAACCCATAAAAATAAAATGAAACTGTTATTTCAAAAAGTCAATGAAAAACTTCAAGAAAATAAAGAGAAAAAATTAGATTATCAAAACAAATCTCGCGAAAATCTTCCAAAAATTCCTCAAAAAGTATTTGTAAAAAATAGACAAAAACAAAGCAAAACAAAAAATAAATATAACGCCGAAAAAATCAAAAATATTAACAAAAACTTAAAAACAGCTACAATCGAAACCCGTCACAATAACACTATCGAAAAAATTCATCTTTCCAATATAAAAAGGCCCCGAAAATTTATTCATAAAACTTCCGATATTTCAGGACCTTCCACCTCTCGTCCACCCTCGAGACAGAGATAAAGGACATTACTACTAACCCTGGACTACTGACATTAAATTTAGGACCAGCAAAACTACAAAGGACAAAACATACGCTCGTACATTACTATGACTTACAACCAATCATTAATCAATACCAACGCTTAAAAAATCAATACACCAGTTTACAAAACACTATTAACCGTGATGCACACATTTCTAGAGATTTCGAGAATAATAACAAAATTATTAACTATATTATAACAAATATAAATAGTAAATTTAACCATCTTAACATACATTCTGAAAACTTTAGACACAAAAGGGGTCTAGTTAACGGATTAGGTTCTATAATAAAATCTATTACCGGAAATCTAGATGCCAACGATGAAAAAAGATATTCAAAAATTCTTAATCATTTGCAAAATAATCAACATAAATTGAACGATCAACTAAAACAACAATATTCAGTCAGTAATCAATTAATAGAAAATTTCAATACAACAATAGAATCAATTAAACACAACGAACTACAACTAAAATTAAAAATTGAACAATTATTGCATATTGTTATCGGCGGAGCCAAAAACCAAGATAAATTCTTTATTCACGACATTTATAATCAGTTATCTACTCTATTTTCACTAACTTTAAACATTTTACAAGATATCGAAAATTCTCTAACTTTTTGTAAAATACATATCATGCATCCTAGCATTATCAAAATTAATGATCTCCATTTTGAATTGAATAAAATTTATAATTACTACAATGATAAATTTCCGCTAGAACCCAATACCGATAACATGCCAGAGTTCGAAAAATTAATTACTGTAAATTGTAAACTAAACTCTTATAAAATTATTTACTTTCTAGAAATACCTATAAATTATGAAACCAATTTCGAACTCCTACACCTTATACCTATTCCAACCAAACATCAATCCGAATATGTGACTGTCATTTCTAATAAACAATATTATTTAAAAACTAATGACAATAAATTGAAATCTCTAAACGACGTTTGTACTCGGGGAACCGAATTTCAATGTCCAAACAATATCAATGAAGTCAGTAATGATTCCTGCGAAAGCAACATCATTCTAAACAACGACAATAAGAACTGCCAATATATAAAAATTGACATAAAAGAAAATCATATTGAAAAATTAAACGAAATAAATCAATATTTGGGTATATTTCCGAAGAAAGAAAAAATTCACTTAACATGCGACCACGGCGAGCAAATCAAACAGTTACAAGGTATATTCCTCATCAAACAAGATCAATGCAAGTCGAAATTTAAAAACCAATATCTAAATTTCGATGATGGAACCTTTGGAAAACCAATCGTCTTGGAAAATTTCAATATTCAATTGAACAAAAGCCAAGAACCAAAATTCACCGTAGAACTTCACAACATTCAAGACTTAACAATACCTATAAACAAATACGAAGACATCGACGATGACGTCATCAACAATAACGTCACAAACTATTTGGTTATCATATTGTATATGTTATGTATCTTTGCTATCATCTGTGCTACAACATTTACAATACGTCTTAAAAGAAAAAACAGAATCCACGATCCAAATGAAAATCGAAATTCTCCAGAACTTCAATCGATCAATCAGCCAATAAATCTACCCGGCGATGCCAGGATCTGAGGAGGGAGGAGTTACATTACAATTTCACGTACTGTACATACAACAACGTACGATAATCCGCTGACGCAGCAGTTAGTTATAAGTTCATGTTACATTATTATCAAAAACACATGTAGAATGTTAGATAGTTAGTTTTTTCTTTAGTTAGTTCAGATCTTGCTTTACAATTGTAAACATATAATTCGCTACTGTAAAACTTAATTGTAATAATAAAATAAATAATTTTTAAAAACAATTTTACGTTTTACAAATCAATAATTTATATATATATATATATATATATATATATATATATATATATATATATTGTGACAATTTGACATTGTCACTTGTTTGAAAGTTAAAATAATTCCGCTTACGAACGATTACATCGGTCTAACCTCAATATGGAACTGATGGATATCGCAATTATTATATCCTTATTATTTTTATATTATTTCGGTGTCTTTAATAGTTGAATCGAACAGATTTTTGATTTCAATATCATTAATTTAGAACTTATAAAGATTTTGACAACTGTCATGAGATTCCTGTGAACCACAAGAGATAGCGTTACTGACATATGGCTGAATATTTTACGTCAGCGAATTAAATTGTGTTTTCTAAATTCAGTAATTGTTTTAGAATATTTAATTATTATATCAACGAACAATATTATTAGTAGCATCGAAATAAGCGAAATAAAATTCGTTAGTATGCGTCATGTCCGCTTGGTACCTTTGGTGGGGAGAGTGCATAAGTACAAGCGTTTTGACGTGGCCTCGCCCTCTTCGACAAGGTCGCTTCGACAAACCCGTCTTGTTCAGAGCGTACTCTCTTGAACCGACATCTCTGTTCTTGTATCGGCAGTGAAATTGTTTTCAACGCGAATATGAGATTTTATTGTGTGAATATTTAGAATATTCAAGTTTTAGTAATTATAACGTTAGAAAATTTATGATTCCGGTGTGAATATTTTATTTTTGGTTGGAGAGCATATTTTATTTGAACGCTAGTAATTGCGTTGTAATAACGTCCACGTGATTGGCAACGATTGGAATTTGGCATTGCTGAATACAAGTAGGTAAGCGATAATTGTGAAAATTAGAATCTAAATCTAGATCAAATTGTTTTTCTTTTGATTCATTTTTAAATTCACGTGACCTTGATCAATGACTTACGATTTATTCAGTCATGTTATTCGAATCGGTTTAGTTATTATTGTGTCATTATTCATTGGATTAATGAACAATATTGTTGAATTCTTTTAATAAGATATTTGATGAGAAAATAATTTGTAGTTCGAATTATTTTTATAGAAGAAATTTTCTAATGCTTTGATTTATAATCGATTAAGATTTTAAATTCGTTTTATATGAGAGAATTTTCTAAGATTTTGATTTATAATCAATTAAGATTTATTGTTTTTGAAAACAATTTCACGACTGTCCCGATCCTGTATTATAGTTTATGTGTTATGTTGTCCAATATTCCAAGTGCAATCCTATCATTGTAACTTGCATGTTGTAATTGTGACGTCATTGGGCTGCTGTGGATGATGTATTGAACCTGTGTGCGTGAGTTGATTGAAGCGTAGCGTCATTATTCTGCGCGCGTAATTCGGCTCGGATTAAAGTCCATTTTGATAGTCGGCCGTTTTCGTAAAGATAATTTTTTGTGATATTGTGGATAACGTTCGATTATGTTTGAGGCAAGACGCCTGTTTTATTAGTTTTGAGTTTGGAACGTACCACAGCTTTCTTTCGGAGACATTGCTCGCGTAGTTTCGACTTGTAGTCTAGACCATAGCAACGAAAGACTTTCGCCGCACAGGCCATTAGTAAAGCAAAGCCAACTATTGTTTGTAAAGCCAATATGTTACTTTGTAATTATAATTTTATATTGAACTGTTAATTTATGATGAATCAGGACATTTAACTAGGTAAAGTTAACTTATTTTGTTTGGAATCGTGTGTAGTATATTTAGTTGCATACTGTCGAATTTTCATTGCATTGCGCTATCACATTCCTGATAGAATACGTTAAGTTCACTTAAGTCCTTTATTTGAGTCGTGTAACGATCTCTAATTTTTGTACCATTCCGTTATATTGATGATGTTGTATGTTTGTATTTAATACCTCTGTTATTTCAAGTGTATCAACTTTTGTTTCAAGTTCGATTTGTTCGATTATATTACATTTGTTAGTTCAGATTATTCTGCTGTGCCCTCTTATGTTTAGGGACCAGTCTGTGACTTTCAAAGACGTCTGAGTGGGATTCAGTCGTATTAGCAGCATCAGTCTATCTTGGAAGCCGAATTTTGGATCAGCCGCTGAATGAGATATACCATTATACAAATCGAGCACGAAGTAGTGACTGAACGATTTATTCTGAACGTACGAATGCCAACTGGGCATAATCAGATTTCGAGAGCGACCATTTTCTGGCAGTCTTCATCAACTACCACACCGCTACTGCGTAATGCGTACTGGCGTCCCCTCAGCGTCTACGAAAGCTCAGAAGAAGATCTACTTTAGCTAGACCACCCGCTAACCAGCAGACGTCAAACAATCTGTCTAGATACACTATCACGAATGACATACATTTCTTTGTATTGAAAGAGAACAAGTAACTCTGTAGCGAATAAAATCATCAATATAACCACATTACGTTTTCAACCAACATCAGGTATATTTTTATTTAATTAAGTTATTTCATTTCCGAAACAAATTCTCGAAAAGACGAAAACAATACCTATCCCGTTAAGTTCCTTTTTGAGATTTGGTAAAGCGTCTCATTTTGCTTCGAAGATCCGCTTTCCTGGTGCCCATCCCATTAAGTAACATCATATATTAATCAAAGGTTCCTATCACCTTGAACCTACGACCCCGCTCTCCCCCTAAACCTCAAGAGCAACGGACAAATTAATGTGGCAGGTAGGTTAAAATCAGATGAATAAAACATATTTCAAAATTTGAACACTTTGATAAAATTTAATCAACAACATAAATTTTAAATTCATCTAAATTGTCACAATATATATATATATATATATATATATATATATATATATACCGGGTGAGTCTGGGAAGACGCCCCCCCCACTTAATTTCTTTATTATACGTAATAGAAATTTTTTTCATCCATAAAAGTTTTATTATTTGAAATGTACTATTCGATGCTGTACATGGAAATTTTTCTAGAGCCAGGTTTACACTATACGACTATCAACTTTTTTTTTAAAATGCATACCTAGATTTTTTTTTATTTAAATATAAAACAACATTTTTTTCTGTTTTCAACGATGTATAGCTTTACGTATGAATTATAAGAAAAAAATCGAAAAAATACGATAATTGACAAATAAGAGAAATTGTTTTTATTTAAAAATTCTTAAGCAACTATGGGAATATAAACGAAACATAATAATGTCAAACAACTAAATTATTAACAATACAATACAAGGAAGAACCTGTAGATAAAGAAGATATGAAACAGCGTATTTGAATCACTTTCCAAAATATTTCTCCGAACATGCTGATGGATGTACGTGCACACCTCATTCAACGATTGAATGTTTGTATAAGGGAACGGGGATGTATTTTTGAACATTTGTTTTAAGTAGGTTTTACCTTACCAAGTTGTTTGACCTAATTTAGTTGTTTTATCTTGTACATTTTGTTTATATATGAATAGCCGCCTAAGAATTTTTAAATAAAAACGATTTCTCTTATTTCTCAATTATCGTATTTTTTCGATTTTTTTCTTATAATTCATACATAAAGCTATACATCGTTGAAAAGAAGAAAAATTGTTGTTTCATATTTAAATAAAAAAAATCTATGTTTGCATTTAAAAAAAAAAGTTGATAGTCGTATAGTGCAAACCTGATTCTAAAAAAATATCTATTTACAGCATCGAATAGTATATTTCAAATAGTAAAACTTTTATACGTGAAAAATGTTTCTATTACGTATAATAAAGAAATTAAGGGCGGGCTGGGGGGGCGTCTTCCCAGACTCATCCCGTATATATATATATATATATATATATATATATATATATATATATATATATATATATATATGTTTGATTGAATTAAACAATTTAATTATTATACAATGTTGCCAATTTTTCGGAAAACTATTCAAAATTTATTTTAAGCATACTGTTTGTACGATTTAAAACAAATTTTTAAGATAGATTCTTTTTTATACATAATAATCATAAAATTTAATTTTTAAATAATACTGCCCGTACTACTAGTGAAAAAACATAAAAATTTTATTCCTATTTTTTACTATTTATGTAATAATGTCAAAGTGATCTCATATAGTTTTTGTATTTTTAATAAAAAATTTGTTATTCTATTTATTTTACAACTTTTTTCAAAATTGTTACAAATAAAGTATTTCTTTCTATATTGTTTAATTTGATCTAGACTAGAAGTGCAAACAATTTTTCCGGCAAATGTATTTCTAATTTTAATCCTAGCATCGAAAATTCCCCTAGTAATTTCTTTTAAAAAACACACAATAAAAATTATTCCCATATGATGCGGATTTCTTGACGGTCACTGTGTATGTATTCGTAAAAACTAACAACGATTTCTTTGCATACACGCACATATATTTGTAAGCTAAACAAAATCAAACTGGTTAATAATTTATTCTCACGGACAAGAAATATAAGGTGTACTAGAAAGTTTCCGAACTAGGTAATAAAAAGTATTTGATTAATATTAGTTAAATTTAGTTAGTTAGTTTAGTTACTACAAAATAATTCCCTTTGGGAAGTAGTACATCAATCCTTGCCCTTCTCTAATTTTTAGAAATTATCACGGATTCTTTTTCTAAAAGCTGGTGATATTTTTAAATAGAAGAAATATTAGCTGATCTTTATAAAATATTTTATCTACAACTGCTTTGTTATATGGTCATTATATATATATATATATATATATATATATATATATATATATATATATATATATATTAGACTGTGCCAAAAAAAAAATTTTTTTTTATTTCTCGCTCTTCTTTTAGTAGTATATGTTACAATACATAAAAACATGGCAGTATTCCGGATTTGAGCCAAATCGGTTAACATTTAGAGGTCGCTCAAGTCGAAAACGTGTTATCGTTTTCGACAAATTATCGATTATGGAGACTTTTTAATATTTATTCACGTCTATTTATTATTTATGCAATAAATCATGTTTTAGTATTTGAAAACAGTATTAGAAAGATTGCTGAACGATTGAAGTCAACGTCGGTTGAGTATAACGGAAGTACCGTAACTATTTGCTTGGCTATCTGAGCTAAAATTTCAGTTTTTTTATAATAATAGCTGAAACAACTATACTTTCATGCATCCTTATCATTCATTTAATGTTTTTCAGTTTATACATGTTATATAAATTGTTTTTAATGTACATGTTCTTAATTGAAACCAACATAAATCTACCAAAAAATAATTATTTACATTACTTGAGAAATCGCACCTATGCTTTTCCGAAGTAAAACTAAAAATAATAATAATTAATTGTAAATTGATATTCAATTAGTTAATTAAACTTTATTACAGACAGTGTAATATATGCTTTTTAAGCTTCCCGTATCCGACATGGGTATAATATACCCTTGTCTGTATTACCCGGTGCCGTTCGATGTCGGCTTGTCGAAGGCTAAGCAACATAAGTCGATAGTTCTAAATTATATTGGAGAAATCAGATGTTTTTATTTATTTAATTAATATAATTAGTAATTTTAAAACATTTTAATGAGCTAATATAAAGTTTTATTTATTCAACATCTTTTGTTAATAGTCCATAATAATATTTACAAATTCGATTTAGCGGAACTTGGTTTCAGCCTTCTATGTTCGCTTACAATTTTTAGCAAATATTGCTTTTGTTCTTCATTTTTTGTGAGTGAAGAATTGAATTGTGTGATCAATGCTACTCCTCTTTCTGATGCATCGTTGATAACGCGCAAATGCGAAAACAAATATTTAGCTTTTCTGTAATTATCATTTGATTCCCATGATACTGGATCATCGTCAAGAAAATCACAATTAATCTGAAATCTCTAGAACAGTTTTTGTGTATGTTGTGATACTAACTCTTCAAAATTACGTGTCTTCCAATAATCTAAGATTGCATTCGAACTCGTATCTATCACTACTCGGTTTACTGGTTCGTTAAAATTAATATTCTTCTTTAAATCTGTAACCATTTTTTGTTTTATTTTGGAGGGTACATTGGAATCGAAAAATGCTAGACCAATGATTTCATCAGAAAGGTACCATAAATGGTTTCCAAATTTCCTAAGAGCTGCAAGAGCAATTTGCTCATTTTCAACTCACACAATTCAATTCTTCACTCACAAAAAATGAAGAACAAAAGCAATATTTGCTAAAAATTGTAAGCGAACATAGAAGGCTGAAACCAAGTTCCGCTAAATCGAATTTGTAAATATTATTATGGACTATTAACAAAAGATGTTGAATAAATAAAACTTTATATTAGCTCATTAAAATGTTTTAAAATTACTAATTATATTAATTAAATAAATAAAAACATCTGATTCCTCCAATATAATTTAGAACTATCGACTTATGTTGCTTAGCCTTCGACAAGCCGACATCGAACGGCACCGGGTAATACAGACAAGGGTATATTATACCCATGTCGGATACGGGAAGCTTAAAAAGCATATATTACACTGTCTGTAATAAAGTTTAATTAACTAATTGAATATCAATTTACAATTAATTATTATTATTTTTAGTTTTACTTCGGAAAAGCATAGGTGCGATTTCTCAAGTAATGTAAATAATTATTTTTTGGTAGATTTATGTTGGTTTCAATTAAGAACATGTACATTAAAAACAATTTATATAACATGTATAAACTGAAAAACATTAAATGAATGATAAGGATGCATGAAAGTATAGTTGTTTCAGCTATTATTATAAAAAAACTGAAATTTTAGCTCAGATAGCCAAGCAAATAGTTACGGTACTTCCGTAATACTCAACCGACGTTGACTTCAATCGTTCAGCAATCTTTCTAATACTGTTTTCAAATACTAAAACATGATTTATTGCATAAATAATAAATAGACGTGAATAAATATTAAAAAGTCTCCATAATCGATAATTTGTCGAAAACGTTAACACGTTTTCGACTTGAGCGACCTCTAAATGTTAACCGATTTGGCTCAAATCCGGCATACTGCCATGTTTTTATGTATTGTAACATATACTAAAAGAAGAGCGAGAAATAAAAAAATTTTTTTTTTTTGGCACAGTCTAATATATATATATATATATATATATATATATATATATATATATATATATATATATAAAATCAGATAAATAATATTATTCTTTATAGCTCTCGAGGGAAATAAAATACTAGTCTTTATTAACCAAGGTTAATAAAATATTAGTCATTATTAACCAAGGGAAATAAAGAAACGATCTTTATTAACTTGATTTCCGTACGCACGCTTCGTTGCTAGGCAACATCAACAAACTAAATATCTCTACGACAGATGGCAGCAGTTATCAGTCAAAGTAATAAAATGACAGTTGTAGTTAGTTAGTTAGTTAGTTGTTGTTAACATCATAGATTTGAATAAGTAAGTACAATATTAAAAATATATAAGCAGTTGTAGATAAAGTATAGTATTTGACTTACAAATAATGCCTACAATGTACTCAGATGTTTTATTCCCCTCGCTACGCTCGTGGACTAAACAACATCCTCGTACATTATAGGTGCCATTATTTGCTCGTTAAATAATATACTATTATTGTACTAAAATATGAAGACCCGTATTTTCACCTCATTATTAAAAGTAATGTAGTAATACAGAACTATAACGTAAATCTGTTTTATTTTAATATAATGAGTTCTGAAAGATTTTTTACTATGCTAAATTTATTTTGTCAAAACTACTTTTGATATTTAATTAAAATTACTTATTAAGCAAATTTAATTAGTTTATTTGAAATTTATAATAGTAGATATGAAAATATGTATCACAAATAGAAATACTATTCATATTTGATAAGAGATAAAAGTAAAAATTTATTTTAAAGCAAAAAATAAAAGCACTTTTTCATAAACAAAAGAGGTAGAAATACGAGCTAAAGCTATTTTACGTAATTTTAATATATTTTATTATTTAAAGATATTTAATGTCATATTTTTTATGAGTAAGAATAATGATAGAATAGAATGTTGTAAGAAAAGTAGATAAGTATTTGGATAGTTTGTTGCTTAAGAGTGATCGCATTAAAATGTTAGTACATTGCATAAGAATATTGAATTAATTTCTATTTACCTCTTTGTTTATTCTGTAGTAATAATGTAATAAATATAACGATATGTAATAATAAAATATCGGTGACAATTGGGTTGATTTCATCAATATGTCTAACAAAATAATATGTAACAATAATTATAAACTGCCCGGTATTTACTAGTATAGTAGAGATTATAATTGTGCTAAATTTATTCATTGTTTGTTTGATGTCTCGATACATATTTAAATAAATTCGACAAATTTCTCTGATAGTATATTCTAAATAATCGTACGTTTCTAGTTTTTGCAACACTTTACACATTTGTGTATATCGTTCTCTTTCAACGCCGGCTGATGTAAAAAGTATTGAAATTGATAATATCTGAATTAAATTTGTCAATGATATAGTCATAATATCTAATATTACATAGTAATTATCATCATGAATATAAAACACCGAACCCATTATCGTTATTATAAATATTGTATGTATTAATGCAAGGTAAGTTTATTTTTTTATAAGTGACTTTAATATTACATTTACAAATCAATATTTACTTTACGATGCTCTGAGAAAATAACTATTAATACTATCGCTGCGCATCTACTTGAACTATATATATATAAATATATCCACATAATAGGAAAATTGAACCGTCGTTTTTATGGTTTGAAATTTTAACTAAATGAAACTTATTAGCAATATACAAATACCTATAACAAAAATAATTGTATTAAAATAAAAAAAAAATATTTTAAATTTCTGTATTAATATTTATTTATAATCGATATTTCGACGAACTTAACGTCCGTCTTCAACAGGAAAAAAGATACAAAGACATTTACAATATATAACAGAACATTAACTACAAGTTCCTGAAGTTGAATATCTCGCGCAGATTTTATTTAACTTAATATTTTGTTTTGTTATTTTGTTTTCTGAATAGGAATGTTTGGAGAAAGCTGATTTCAGGATAGTGAAAATTGTTTGTGACACATGTTTTTGGGTACATGGCGTGATTGTGTATGTATTTAGGTACATAATAAAAATTTTATAAATGTCAAAAACATGTTGTAAATGTTGTAATTTATTGTAATTTGACAATTTTTTGCTTTTTTGCATACATCTTTGGTCTGATATTTGGATTTTTTATATCATAACATTATGTCCTGTGAGAGTCAGAAAGGTGTAAAAGAGTATCCCATCTCTGAAAAAGTTTTTGGACCTTTTATTCATAACTTAAAAATAGATTTATATATTTCAGATATTTATGTATTTTGGTATGCATTTTTTGAAATTAACGCAGATAAAAGCAACACTGTAATGCCTTTTAAAATATATAAGCAAAAATGTTATGATAAATTTTGTGAGTTGATATAATTAATTTTATAAATAATGTATATTCTAATAGTATTAAAATGTTTGTTTTTCTTATTTCTTTTACATTAATTATTCATAAATAATATAGATATTATTTGACTATAATGGAAAATGTAAATATAAATAAAATCAAACATTAAATTTTTATAATCTCTTCACTTATTTTGTTACCTAGTACCTTGTTCCTATGTTCTGTTTATTTATTCTATATTTCATTTGTATCATTTTTCATGAAAATGATGATGTACGTAGATGAGGACGAAACGTCGATTAATAATTAAAATTAATACAGAACTAAATTTTAAAGCCTTTTTATTTATAAATTTTAAAATTTTTGTAATTAAACATTAATCTGAGAGAGAAAATTAACTTTTTTTTTTAAATTATTATTTCTTAATAATATGCGAAATCTAATTTTGATATTGCTTCATCAGTTTTGATACATAATAGAAGTATAATAGAAGACATAGGTTTTCCTTTATGTAGTGCCGCATTAACTTGTTTTGATATTCTGTTTGCTCAAACAATTTCGTTATATTAACTTGCAATAAATAAATAAATAAAGTATATATATATATATATATATATATATATATATATATATATATATATATAATATAGGCTGTTCGTTCGCCAGGTTGATATAGGGCAATAACATGGGATATCGATAATATGCAGAATACTTCTTTCTGAAGTAAAATTCGAAAAAATACTTAAAATACTTTTCGATAGATTTTGGTTTTAGTTTTATTTTGCTAGCATGTGCCGTTTTTGCGCTAGAATTTTTTTAAATATGTTTTTTAGAATTTTCAATAATTTTTCCTGCTAAATCAGTATGAGTTAGAGAAAAAAGTTACTTAGCTATTATCTAGCTAATTTTTTCAGATTTTTTGAACAAATTTTTGAAAAAAGTTAAATTTAGAATTTTTAGCAAATATTACTTTTTTCAAAATTTGCTCAAAAAATCTGAAAAAATTCAGTAAAATAGAGAAAAAAATTTGCTACATAATAGCTAAGTAACTTTATACTCTAACTCATACTAATTTAGCAGGAAAAATTATTTAAAATTCTAAAAACATTTTTAAAAAAATTCTAGCTCCCAAACGGCACATGCTAGCAAATTAAAACTATAACCAAATCTTAGAACTTTTAATTCCCTATCGAAAAGTATTCTAAGTATTTCTTCGAATTTTACTTCAGAAAGAAGTATTCTGCATATTATATATATCCCATGTTATTGCCCTATATCAACCTGCCGAACGAACAACCTGTATATATATATATATATATATATATATATATATATATATATATATATATATATATATATATGTCAGAGCAAGAATCCGTCAGCACTTTTTGATACACGCGCCGGGTATAGTTATAGAACAGCCTCCCGTTTTTGCGGTAGGCACGCGAGTTGAAAAACCAGTGACTGTCAAACTATTCGACATGACAAAATATGATTTTAAATGTGTCTTAACGGTCTTTAAAAAACAAACTCCTACCTGAAACCTACCTACCAAACCTACCCTGACCTACCGGACTTCTTAACGGTCTTTAAAAAACAAACTCCTACCTGAAACCTACCTACCAAACCTACCCTAACCTACCGGATTTCTTTACGGTCTTTAAAAAACAAACTCCTACCTGAAACCTACCTACCAAACCTACCCTAACCTACCGGACTTCTTAACATAACATAACAAAAGGAAAATTACTAATGAAACACTTTGAGGTTCACTGGTTTTTATACACCAAATATGGGCGTTCCGATGCTCACGCATGCGCAAATCTGACATTTTTAAAATTTGTGAAACGGGAGGCTATTCTGAAGTTCAGCCCACGCGCCGAGCGGCCTAAGTGCTGGACGGAGTCAAAATAAACAAACGACGAAGCGAGATAAGGACTGAGATCACATTCGTAAGCTGAGGGCACGTGTGGGTGTCTGGATAGATCCCGGCAGAGGGCAGAGTATGTCGGGACAGAGAAGCGTTCGTTTGTTGTGAAACCGTCTGTGGGTTCTTGTATAATTATCGAATATTATATTGTTTTATAAATCTTATATTATCGAAAAGTTGTTTATTAATAAATTGTATTAATAAATTGTGTATTAATAAATTGTGTATTAAATTGTTTATTAATAAATTGTGTATTAATAAATTGTGTATTGAAAAATTGTGTATTGATTGATAAATCGTGTATTAGTAAATTGTGCATTAATAAATTGTTTATTGGCAATATGAGCGAAGATCAACATTCTCGGTCTCCTTCTTCGATATATATATATATATATATATATATATATATATATATATATATATATATATATATATATATATATATGTTTTATTTATCTGGAGATATCGAAATATTTCGAAAACCACTTGTCGGATCAAAAAAGTTACTAATACAATTTGTTCGTCTCGGATGGAGCAATCGAATGATACTAAATTTTACCCCTTCGTCACCCCCGTGAGAATCGTGGTGGGGGGGGGGGGGCAGTTTACTTTAAAATTCTTAAATGAAAACCCTTTTTTTAATGCAGATTCGAATTCCCCAGAAAAGAATGACATAAATTTGATCTACTATTAACTTACCTGCTCCAGCTAGTGGAGGATGATTTAACTGCATTATAACAGTAATGACATAAAGTAATGGAGGGAATCTGTTTACGAAATGAGGTAATTTACTTCAGAAATGAAGGATGATGTACAAGCCTATGAAAGCAAGTCAAGTAATGAATAAATGTTTAAAATAAAGTGATAACTTTGGTGATTAATTTTAAAATCCCACTCTAGGTTGAGCGGGGAGGCGGTAAACTGATTTCCAGATAGCGGAAAGAGTTTCTTTGTTTGTTTTTGCGTGATTGTGTAAGTATATATGTATGATATTAGTCTAATCTAATAGCAGAAATAAAAATTTTAACAAATAATTTAACTTTTTTTTAAATTGCTTTAATATTGAGTGAATATAAGTTAATACATTTTTTAAATCTAATTGTTATACACTATAATTAGATAAAATGTAAATACGATGCAGAAATTTATCTCATGTTGGTGATGTATATTAATTTTATAAACACTCTTTGCATACATTATATTTATTGTTGTACATAAAACTAGAAACACACATTTATTTCTAGAAATTGCAGTCAAGTCATTATGTGCTTGTTACACAGCATAACTGTTTGTTTACAATATCGATATATATATGTCGATAAAATTTATCGATATGAATTCTTTCAACATGAATTTCAATGTCAACTCTTATTGGAATTTAAATTCAAGTCTAATTTTTACTTTTTTAGCATGTGCTCTAATTTATATTAATTACTTATTCATATTTTGTATGTTAACGCAAAACACATTAATGTGCTATATTTTATTTAAATTGAATGTAGATTAATTAAAATTGCCACACTTAGCTTTTTTATATTATATTCTATTAGTTATTAGTGCATATCACGTAATTTTTGAAATATAAGTTTTATTATAAATAAAGATAAAAGTTTAATAACATAATCTGGTTAAGAGTCGTTTTCTAGTTCTAAAACAATCACGATAAATAAATATATCGACTATATATTTTACAATATTATTATGTTTTGCAGTATTGCAAGATTAATAATATAACAGTTGTACAGATGCCTATTTGCTGAAACAAATAAATAAATTTATAATAGATTTAGTAGTATTAAAGTAGATCATATTTTTACTTTTAAGAAAAGTTCGGGTGTTACTGGAATTATGTCATATATTTTTTCTAGTGGAGAATGAGCTAAGCTTTGAATTAGCAATGAGTTTCGCTAAAATAAAATTCTTATAAATTTATAATAATAATAATAAATAAAATTATTCTAGATTTCTACGATAAAACGTTAAAAATAGTAAATATTTTTTTTTTCAAACCTACGCTAAAATCTTTTAAATTTTGTTGAATAGAAAAATATATTTGTATTACAAAAGGCATTAACTACAAGTTTTTAAAGTTGAATATTTCTAGGCTCAAAAAAATTCAACACTTTGTTAATTAAACTTTATAATTTTTTTTATAAAGTGATAAATATTATTTACGTACCGCCACTTTTATACTGAAATATACATACCAGTCGTAAAAAAGAAATTTACTACTTCTCTGTTTTCCGCATACAACTTTGGTCTGTAATTCGGAAATTTTAATCTTATAACATTATGCCCTGTGAGAGTTAGAAAAGGCATAAAACAATATGCCATTTCTGAAAAAGTTTTTGGACCCTTAATCCATAACTTGAAAAATAGTTTTATATATTATAAACACTTATCTACTTGAGTACGCATTTTTTGAAATTGACGTAGAGAAGAACGACAATGAAATGGCCCTAGTAAGCAAAGTTAACGTTATGATATTTTTCGTAAGTTAATATGATTGGTTTTGTAAATAATATCTAAATAATTATTTTCATATATATATATATATATTATTTATGATTATAATTGTTATTGTAATTATAAAAAAATTATCTTAATTTTGTTGGATTAGTTTTCATAAATAATTTAGGTATATTACGATTCGAAATAGATTAGCATGACATAATTATATATATATATATATATATATATATATATATATATATAATTATGTATATTCATTGATAAATTTACCTATTTCTATTATGGAGCGTACGTTTTGCTTATGAAAAACCTAAATAATTTTTTTTTTTTTTTTATAAAAACTATTATGTTATAGTAGCTTAAAATAAAATGAATAAAATAGTATTTTTATTTTAAATAAAATGGCTTCAGGTTCTAGATCTGTATTAATATTTATTAATAATTGACGTTTCGACGAACTCAGCGTACGTCTTTATCAAGAAAAAAAGATAAAAATGGCATTTACAATAATAACAAAAGAATTGAAATTTAAATTTATAAAGTTAAAGATAATATCAATCACTGTGAAGCCACTGATTTAAATAAAATATATCTAGTTATTTATTTTGTTACCTAGTAACTAATTTCCATGTTCTGTTTATTTACTTTGAATGTTATTTGTATATTTTTTTCCTGATGAGTACGTCGAAGCGTCGATTATTAATAAATATTAATACAGAACTACAACCTTGAGTCGTTTTATTTTAATAGATGTATTTATTTTACTGTCGATCTTTCGCATATCTAGTATCAGTTTATTTTACAAAATAAGTAAATTTGAAAAAATATATCTTCTAAGTATTGTTAAAATAGAATGAAAAGAGAATTGTAGCAATGTCTGTCCTATGCAGGAATCAAATGACAGGAATAGAAAAATTTATTTAATTTTTTTATTAGAAATCAAGTTTTTTAAAATTTTAATTTATTAGGGAATAGTGATATTATATAATTTTTTTACATACTATTGGTTAATATAATACGAGTAAATAAATTTATTCATAAAATATAATTGTAAATAATTAATTTTAAATTGCTTTTCTATGATATTAATCTAATTTATCAGATTATATATATATATATATATATATATATATATATATATATATATATATATATATATATATAATCTGATAAATTAGATTAATATATATTAGATTAATATTAATATATATATATATATATATATATATATATATATATACTCAAATATAATCATAAAGGGATAATCTGAAAATGAAAAATTCATATCGCCTCGACCTGGGATCGAACCAGGGTCTTTCCGCTTGCCGGGCGAATGCTCTACCACTGAGCTATCGAGGACATTACAGATCAAGCGAATGAAACCTAATCATTTTCAGTACACATTCTATTCATAATTTTTTATAGTCAACAAATACGCAATATCATTAATTTTTAATGTCTAAATGCATATAAGAACTATACTTATGAAAGGTGTTGGTTCGTGCAATAGTGCAATCATATATAATACATTAATCTGGTTAGTTGATAGATATATCATTTAAATACAGTTAATACTCAAATATAATCATAAAGGAATAATCTGAAAATGAAAAATTCATATCGCCTCGACCTGGGATCGAACCAGGGTCCTTCCTTTCTTCCTCGATCCCAGGTCGAGGCGATATGAATTTTTCATTTTCAGATTATTCCTTTATGATTATATTTGAGTATTAACTGTATTTAAATGATATATCTATCAACTAACCAGATTAATGTATATATATATATATATATATATATATATATATATATATATATTGAGAAAATTTATATAACGGGATACGGTATATGATTGACTAGGTTATTAAAATGCTAGCATTTAATATCTATCAATTTATTACTAATCCTATATTTCGCCACACATTTGTGGCTTCTTCAGGGAAGCACTGAAATAATTTTTTAGAAAAACAAAAAATTACAATCGTTAAAACCAAAACAATACAGTTTAAATTAACATAGTATGTAAAAACTTACAAGTATGACCAGATATTTAATTGCTGTTGTAATAAATGAATATTTTTAAAAATGGTATGCTTTTTCTGTTTTCATTCTCATTCAATGTAAAACTCTTTTTTGTAATCCAAGTTAACACAAAACGAACACATTAAAAAAAAATTTTTTAAAATTATACACAGATAATTAACACTTACACAAGTCAATTATTAAAATAATAATAAATAGAATAAATATAATAAATAGTTAAAAAACAATATAATAGTTATAAATTAAAACAAATGTAATTTTATACGTTATACAAACAAAAATAAAAAAAACTGAAAAATATAAATAAATTTTACTGTTTTTTCAAAAACCAATTAAAATTCAAAATTAACAAACAAGTCGAATCCTAAAAAAACAAGAAGAAAAAATTGATTCATAATTGAAATTAAAAGTGTGCGCATGTCAAAACAAAAAAAATTTTTTTTTAAAAATTAAGTTGATAAAAACAATTAAAAAAAAATTTTTTTTGGCGCTGCTATGAAGTTGAACAGGTTACTAAGAAGAAAAAGTTTTTATCGACCGTATTGACGATTGATCAATGTTCATTATGTTGGCATATACGGAGATAGAGTTTCTGATATCAGATTTGTTATTAATTACATTCTGTCTGTTTTGAGTGATATGGTATGATTCAAGCCATAAACGCTTGAAATAATTGTTCTCCACATCCAGAATGTAAGGATTGTCATAATCAGGATGGTGTGATGAACTTCTTACATGTACTGCCAAAGCACATAACTTGTTAGTCTTATTTTGATCGCTTTTGTGCTGTGTCAGTCTGTTTTTTAGGTTCTGTAATGATGTGCCAATGTAAAATTTTTCACACGAACATTTAATAGCATAGATAGTGTTAATGGTGGCTAATTTGGACGTTTTATCCTTCACTTTTGTGTACAAGTTGCTTATAGTTTTACTGTTTTTATTCACAAATCTGATATTATCATCATCTTGAAACACTGATATGATTTTGCTCGATAATTGATTGATGTTTGTCAACGAAATATATGTTATTTTGTTGTTGCTATTTTCGTTATTGTTACTGATTGTATTTGGTTGAGTATTGTTATTGTATAGCAAGGTATTTATCAAACTTGCAGGGTAACCATTTTCAATAAAGAGTGTTTTGGCTATTTTTAAATTTTTATCCAATAACGACGTGTGGCTAATTTTAGTGATTCTAGTTTTCATGTTCAAAATTACATTCTTTTTTGTGTTAAAACTGTAATTGGATGCATAATGGATGTAGCGCCCTGAATGCAAAGATTTTCTATACCAATCTAAAGTAATAACTTGTTCGGTAGATCTAATCAACTTCGTATCAAGAAACGGTATTGATCTGTCAATCTCTTGTTCTATAGTAAATTGTATGTTAATATTATAATTGTTGAATACTTGTAGAATTTCATCTAGTCCTGTTTTAGGTATAGCTGTTACAATATCGTCCACAAATTTGTAGATGAACGGCAAAGTACAGGGCCTCGATTTTATAACTATAATTTCTACAAGATTTCAAAATCTACTAGAATTCAGTTTTCCCCCTCCATTTCTTTAGATGTCATGGGGAAGTTTGTTCACTAAAGCGATTTTGTAAATTCTATAAGAAATTTCAAATTTTGTGCGCGAAAATATTAAAACCCATCTATTTATCAATAATTTAATAAATAAAACAAATAATATACATCTAAAAATAAATTACATACCTATTTAATTATTTATAATAATTATGAAATATTCTAACCACACTTTTTACGAAAGTACAAAACGTCAAACTAGTAAACAGATAGAAATTCAAGGTCACCAATTCTACTGCCTCTGACCAGTAGATTTCAAAATCCACACCTCGACAAGAGTGGGGGAAAACTGAATTCTTGTAGATTTTAAAATCTTGTAGAATTTAACTTATAAAATCGAGGCCCAGGATAGATTTGAGACACAAGCATCTAAAACCATATCCATCACGTATTGTGCAATAATAGGACTAATTTTAGAACCCATAGCACACCCTAAAATCTGATGAAAATATTCTCCGTTGAACATGAATACATTAGATTGATAGATGAAAGTTAAAATGTCAATAAATTTTTCTAATGGTATGTTCGTGTGAAGCGTGATAACATCCCATTTATTTCTTATAGCCGTTATTGTGATTTGCAAGTCAATGTTTGTAAATAAGCTAATAACATCCAGACTGATTAGTACATAATTCTCCGGTATCTTTTTGTTTTGTACAAGATCAGCGAATTGAAACGAATCTTTGACGAAATAATCATTGTTGTGATTATATGATTGTGCTAAGATTCTTGAAACCATGTTACAAAGCGGTTCTGTAGGAGTGTTTATATTTGCTATGATCGGTCTTAGAGCCAAATCCTGTTTGTGAACTTTTGGTAGGGCATAAAATTTTGCAACAGTGCTATTATATGTTGTTAATGTCTTGGCTTCTGTATCTGTAATATATTTCTTGTCTTTTAGATCTTTGACAATTTTGTTGGCTTTGATTTGGGTGGAGTTGGTCATATCTGTTCTGACTTTTTTATAATATTTATGATCATTTAATAATGCTATACTCATTTCGTTGTAAGTATCTCTGTTCATAGCTACTGTAACATTACCTTTATCCGATGTCGTAATTAATAATTCGGGATGTTCTTTTAGAAATTTTTTTGTTTTGTAATATAATTCATTTAAATAGTTATAAGTATATTTATTATTGTTAAGATAATTAGTAATTAAATTGGTAGTTTTTGCGCGAATTACATCTGAATCCAAAGAAGTTTTTGATATGGCCAATTCTGTCTCAGCCAGCAAGTGTTTAACATTAATTTCGGATTTGTTGATGTCGATGCCAAATTTGCCACCTAAAGCCAAAAATTGTGCTATTTCATCCGGGATTTGAACGTGCGAAATATTTTTGAACCATTGTTTAGGAATTGTCATGAAGTTTTGTTTTTGTTCAAGTTTAAGTTTATTGAATTTTTTAATATTTGAATTTTTTATATTGCGAAATGTGTTATTATATGTTGCTTTTTGTCTTTTAATAAATTCCTTGAAAGTGTTAAGTTGTTCCGGATTGTTAAACAAATTTATTGCATTAGTTGTTGTTGTTAATTTTGTTTCCAATTCTTGTATTACAGTGTTAGTAATTCTGATTTCCAAATTGAGTATCTGTTGTTTAATGTTATTGTTAAATTTTAGAATTTTGTTAATAGTTTTCTTATCTTCTATTCTCAATAAAGTCATAATTCCCTTAATGCCGTTTGTGATGTGATTCGGAAAAATGTTATGTTTTTTACACTGAAGTAAAAATATCCTTCTGTTACGAATAATATTTTAATAATTGACTTGTACACGGAGAGAAATGTATTGCTAAAACTGTATTGCTAAAAAAAAATTATTTACCCTAGCAAAAATATATCTACCATAATTATATCATATTCATAATAATAATATACGGTATTGTTGTGATACATATACAGTTTTAGTTACGGCAGTATATTTGTGATAAATATATTGTATATTAAATAGATATAAACACCATAGTTGTATTTAATAAATACTTTTTAATAGTAATAAATATATATTACTTTACTTTTAAATATACACTATTGCAGCTACTACAATATTATTGTGCCACTACAATATTTGTTACTAACTAGTACAATACTATGTTGCAAATTCTGCAAATGAATTTGCTACAGTTATTAGTTATATTTTTGTCATGAGTACCAAGCCACTACCCTCGAATCTCGATACAAAGGTTTAGCTCAGTTCTCACGATCAGTTTAGTTGCGTTGTCTAGTCATTACGGTTGGTTGTGCCAATGTTTATTAATTTAATGCGATGGCAGACGATTTCGTAAGGAATATATTAGAAGTATGGAATTTTGAAGAGTTAATTTCTATATTTGCAGGTATGTACATTCTTTATGTTTGTTATTAAATTTGTGATTACGTTTAAAAAGTATAATATTTTGCTATTGTATCCTAATTTTTAATGCATAGTATATTATTGTTTATGTACACTTATGCATGTATTTTTGTATTTTTTTAAATTTTTATTTAGATGAGGAGATAAACATAACTGCATTCAATTAAATCATACAGAAATTTCAAAATTAATAAAAGAAACAGGGCTCAGACTGATATTTTCCGAAATGTATGAAAACTATATTAAAGATTCAACTGCAATGGAAATTGAAATAAATCGCACTCAGGTAAATTTAAAAAAAAATTATTTTTTTTCAAATATATACTTATATATATATTATGCTTATATAGGAAAACAACGATAGTTCTTCAACCATATCATTAGAGAGCGGAGATCTAGACTTTTTTATGATGCCGCCGCACCGCCACCCTGTGTGCTGCACATGGAGAAGACTACAAATATATATATATATATATATATATATATATATATATATATATATATATATATGTATATATGTATTTATATATTAAATATTTATATTTCTAGAAAATACATCAAATGATGACGAACCGTCAAGTTCACGAAAACGAAAAAGTTTACTTCCAAATGTAAGGAACAAAATTTGTTATTTTTTTTTTATTAAAAATATATTATTTTAGGGCTTAGAATCGTTTCTAAATACTACAAGGGAAGGATGTTTTCAAGACCACTATTGCGATTATGAAGTTGTGCAGATACTAATAAATATCATACAATATTATTAGAAAATACATAAAACATTTCGCAAGTATTAATGACAGTATTGTCGTCATTGCAAAAAATTCTTAATTTATGTGAATAATACGTATTTGTTAACAAAAATTTGTCAAAATATTGATAATAATGTCATTATTTAAAATGTATAAATATATTAATGCATAAAATTATAGTTTGGAATTTTAATGTTAAATTTTAATATAATATATTTTTTTTTATTGTATTGTATCTTGTATTGTATCACTTTATATATTTTTGTATACTTTTATACACTTTTTCAAGAAAATATATTATTATATATTAATATATATTAATATATTATGTAAGTGGTATTTTTATTTTTCAATATATATATATATATATATATATATATATATATATATATATATATATATATATATATATATATATATATATATTAGCTACTAGTACAATATTGTTCATTTGTAGTAAATATCTTAAATTGCTATGTTAACAAAAGTATATGTTAACTATAAATATGCATTTATTGATTATTATTATACAGATTAATAATAGTAACGCAATTTTTGTTGCCGTGAGATATAAATGTATTGCTATCCCAACAATATTATATATTAAAATTTTAGACATATAGATTTTGTTATGGTAAATAAAGCGTTTGGCTGTCACATATAGTACTAAATTTTATTGTTACTGGTATTATATTTCTAATACTGGTAACAACACATTTCTCTCCGTGTATAAGTGTTAATTATCTGTGTATAATTTTAAAAAAATTTTTTTTAATGTGTTCGTTTTGTGTTAACTTGGATTACAAAAAAGAGTTTTACATTGAATGAGAATGAAAACAGAAAAAGCATACCATTTTTAAAAATATTCATTTATTACAACAGCAATTAAATATCTGGTCATACTTGTAAGTTTTTACATACTATGTTAATTTAAACTGTATTGTTTTGGTTTTAACGATTGTAATTTTTTGTTTTTCTAAAAAATTATTTCAGTGCTTCCCTGAAGAAGCCACAAATGTGTGGCGAAATATAGGATTAGTAATAAATTGATAGATATTAAATGCTAGCATTTTAATAACCTAGTCAATCATATACCGTATCCCGTTATATAAATTTTCTCAACTTATATTCACGGTAGTTATTCCAAATTAACTATATATATATATATATATATATATATATATATATGCTCATCCTGTTTTCAAAAAAAATTTCTTACATTGAATTAGGATTATATTAGAAGTTAAAACAAACCATTTTTAATCAAACACATTTAATAACAATAGCATTTAAGTCTTTAATCATACATGTAAGTCTTTATTATACATATTTTATACATCATACAGTTTATTTTTTTTATACATTTGTTACAAATTAATAACGTTTTTTAGTGCTACCCTGAATGTCACGAATGTTGGCGAAATATTGGATAAGTAATTAATTGATAAAAATTTGAAAACTTGCATTTTTATAAACTTCAAAATCCATTACCGTGTCCCGTTATAATCGTTCTATTATATATATATATATATATATATATATATATATATATATATATATATATATATATATATATATATATATATATTGTAACGACACCTCGGTTTCGGTGCCGTTATTTTGGTTCTCCTTTTTTATTTCCGGATATCGGGCGCCAATCTCGTACTTCCTGCAACCTGTAATACGGGGAAAAGGGAACGGATTGCAGATAGCTATGTTGTGTTTGTCCGGGGTGCATACACACGTTTAAGAGTATCCTATACACTTTCTGATGTGGTAATGTTCCCCACGGGGTGAGAAACGAGGTACAAATTTCAGAGTCTATGGGCGGTACCAAAGCAAGCAGACTTATCCCTACTCCACACGTATACTGCCTTTTCCCTTTCTCAATTACCGAATTACGATAGACAGTCTGGTTTGACAACTGATATGTATTTCAAATTTATAAAATTATTAAATAGTTTTCAATGATTTAGATAAATAAAACTTAAAATTCTTTACAACCTATTTCTCAAATGCAATTTTTTTTCAAATTTACTGTAAAACAACTAAACCTTCTATATTAAATATTTTTAATTTTCTGCCTATTATTTTTGGAAAAAAAATACGTTTTAAGTAAAAATATATTATTTATTCAATTAGATATTTTTACGTATTTCTAAAAAACTTCAATTATAAATAAGAATTTTATAACAAATCTTGTGTATTTTTTACAATAATAGAACAAAGCATAAATATTTATAAATATTATTATTATTATTATCCCATTTGTACAATGTAACAAAGAAAGAACACAAATATAAATAATAGTATAGTTTATCTATTTCTTATAAACCCATTGTGTATTGTGTTTCAGGGGAATTTGTACATAAAATATTGCGTAAACACAATACATTTAAAAACATTTTCGCATAACTTTAAGTTATATTTAATGGTTTTACATTCTATGGATACACTTTAATCCATTTTAAACTACAAAAAAGTAATGGTCATATACAAATCGCACACAATTTTTCAACTTATTTATTAACAAAGATGCTAAATCGCGACCCACAAAATATGATTATATAATATTATTAAATAATAATATTATTATAAATAATGAGATAAAATATTACAAAAAAAGAATAATTTACAAAAAAAAAAACAATTTATAAAAAAAAATAGTATAACAGAACGTTACTTTATGTCTCTTAATTCCATGTTTCTTTCCTGTCTAGAATCAACGATTTCAGGAAGCACACATTTTAAATAAAAATATTTAAGTTTATCTTCCATTTTGTTTTTCCAGAACTCTTTATCCTTGTAAATATATTCTATTTTCATTGTATATTTTGATAGTACCAGCTGTCATTTTTATTAACTTCGTACAATTTTTTTTTTTATTAAATTTCCAAAATTTAATTTTGTTTTTTTTTTTGCTTCGTGTGGATCCATGTTAAATGCAGAAAAAGGACATTTAAGCTCTACTATTGTATCATCATCAACTACTCCGTCTGGAGTTGCTCCCAAGTAGTAGTATTTTATCAATAAAAAGTCCACATGGTTTAATTTTTTTTCTTTAAAATGAGTTCCAACTCATTTATGGCAATTTGCTCGTATTTTTTCCCATGGTTTATAGAATTAACAAAAGATAAATCGCTTCTATGTATTATATTTTTTACCATATTCTTACTGCTAGATGTCTTTTTTCTTTTACACACCTTTCCAAAATTAGATGCAGTAAGAAGTTTACTTCTCTCTTGTAACCATTCGCCGCTACCTGATTGTTGTACAGTTCGTTTTTCGATATGAGTTATCTCTTTTTGACTTCCTTTAATTAATAATTTATAGCAATTTTATAATCTAGTTACTTGTATTTTGTTACGTCTAGTAACTTGTTTCTATGTTCTGTTTATTTACTGCAAATATCATTTGTACTTTTTTTTCCTAATGATGATGTAAGTAGAGTACATAGAAACGTCAATTAAAATTAAATACAGAACTAAATCTTACAGTCAATTTATTTTAAAATAAAACTTTTTAAATTATGAAAGTGTCTATTTTCATCTTAAAACAGGAAACCAGAAACAGGAAAACACGAAAAACAGGAAACACGACGTACAATGTTGCCGAATTTCACCTGCAAACCAAAAACGCGAAAATTGAAATTAAAACGAGAAAATGATATGAAAAAAAACCTAAACCAACATACTAACCTAACCTACCCTAAATAGCCAATTACGTAAAAATACTGTATGTTTAGATAGCCAATTGCAGGTAAAATCGGCAACACTACGTCGCCGTCGTGTTACTGTTTTACGTGTTTTCGTGTTTCTGGTTTTCTGTTTTAAGGTGAAAATAGATATTTCCTTAAATTATAGTTCTGTATTAATATTTATTAGCAACTGGCATTTTGACAAACTCAACGTCCCTCTTCATTAGGAAAAAACTGATACAAATGATATTTACAGTAAATAACACAACATGGAAACAAGTTACTAGGTGACAAAATACAAGTAACTCGATCTCATAAAATTCATAATTTATTAATTAAAGGAAGCCAAATTTTTATTTAAATGCAGTTATTAGTCACACTGATTGATGTTATCTTTATAAATATCGATTGCTTTGTCTTATCAATCAGTTGTTAATATTAATGGGGTCTTGCAATTATTAGAAAAACGTTGTAAAACAGTTTTAGATTATAGTTTTGTATTAATATTTATTTATAATCGACGTTCCGACAAATTCAACGTCCGTCTTCATCAGCGAAACTGATACAAATGACATATACAATAAAAAACAAGTTACTAGGTAACAAAATAAGTAACTAGATCATAAAATTTATGAATCAGTAATGAAAGGAAGCTAAATTTTAGTTAAATGCAGTTATACTAGTCACACTGATTGATATTATCTTTATAAATTTTTATGGATTCATCTTATCAATCTACTGTTGATATTGATTGATTTTTTACTATTTTAATTTATTTTTAATACAGAAAAACTGCATTTACAAAATACATTGGATTTAATACCTATAGTATTATATTATAAATCATACATTTTTATTAATTAAGTAATTATTAATTAGATTTAAAAATACTCTATTATAATAAATGACCATTATTTTATTTAAAATTTATGTCACAAATATTTCGAAATACATTTTAAAAAATAATTTATCTATTAGCTATAGCTTACACTGTAAAAAATTGATGTAAATTTACATATCCTATGAATGTTATTCTAAAGTTGAGACTTTTTCTCAAAATTTTACAAGTTGCTCAGTCATTGACTCGGCTTACAAAGCTATGCATCAATGACTGGCCAGTTTTAACCTTAGACAAGTGTTTCGATCTTTAGGATCTCGTTAGTATGGTGCTTTGATCAGTTGCTGAAGACAACTGATACTGAAAAGCAAGAGTAACAATAAATACTACTAACCCCATCTATTCAATAATGCAGTAAGCATCAATATAAAAATAACATCGAACAAAATTGTTAAAGAGTGTTACTTGGTGAAATTAATATAATAATATTCTAAAGTTGAGACTTTCACAATTTTACAAATTAAACACTCACGAACAATTTTATTCGATGTTATTTCTATGAATGTGTTTTTTCAGAAAAATGTAATATTACGTAAATTATCACAGTAAAATTACAAAATGTTTATATTTTTACTGTTTAAACCTATGTAAAATTACATAACTTTAAGATATAGTTTTTACAGAGTACACTGTAAAAAATATAATGTAAATTGATGTAATTGTACATAACTATTAATGGTAAAATAGCAGCATTTTGTAATTTTACAATAATGATTGACGTAATATTAATTTTTTTTTGAAAAAATTTATTCATAGAATATGTAATTTTGCATCAATTTTTTCCAGTGTATCTTAACCGATTATCTAAACGAATTCAACAAATATCTAACCCCATCCACTCCCATATCCACCACCCCACATCCACATTCGTTAGGGCCTCATCGTCGAGGGTTGTGTAATAGATTATATATAGTTATATATGTAGTAATAAATTTATAATATTGCTAGTGTTGCATCTGGAACACTTGTTCAAACAAAAGGAAAAGGTGCATCTGGTTCATTTAAATTGGCTGTGACAAAGAAGAAATCTTCTGGTACTACTACTACCACCTCCACTTCTAATGCGAAAAAATCAACAGCAACTGCAACAAAAACAAAAAAATCATCTGTAATCAAAAAAACTACTACAGCTACTGCTGCTAAAAAATCAGAAGCAGCAGCCAGTACTTCAAAAGAAAAATCTGAAGTAAAAAAATTATCTACTGCTAAAACATCAGCAAAAGCTAAGAAAACTTTGACAAAATCAGCTGCTGCTGCTGCTGCTACTAAAACTAAATCTACAAAATCAAAATCACCGTCAAATCAAAAGCTGAGAGAACAATTAAATCACCTGTTAAGAAACCAAAATCACCAAAACCGAAAACTACTAAACCAAAAACAATTAAGAAAAAAGTTTCTTCTCCAAAGAAGAAATAATTTCTCTAAATTATTATCATATATGATAATAAAAACAATAACGGTGTCTTTAGAAACCACAAATTAAATCATATTAAAGAATTTTTTTCACATTTTTAATATATCTAAATGCTTTTAATAATAAATAATATGGAAAATAAAATATTCCTACATTCTCTCTTTTTAGTTAGAACTTTTTTATTTTATTTACTTTTTATATTACATTATTTCATGAATTATATAATTTGTATAATATTTCATGATATATTATGTATATTAGAGTTAAAAAAATAAATAAAAAATTAAAGTATATTATAGTAAAATTATTTGATAAGTTTTATATGAAACTATGTTTTTCTAGGAAAAAAAAAAAAATAGATAATTAATAATAATTTTCAATTCATGTACCTTACCTATATATTTTTCTACTAAATTGAATAGTAAGAAAATTTATAAAAAGGTTTCAGATATACAAAGGTTAATAAATATACAAATATATCATAAAAATTTTTATATTTATAAATAAATATGTATCAGACATTGTAAACATTGTCGTTATTATGAAATCGAATATTGCTACCGTAATTAAAGTTAAACGAAATATTGCAAATCGAATAAAGTTTAACAATAATATAATAATTTGTATATTATGTTTTAATTCTTTTCTATATTAATATAGAGGTTCTTTTCAGAACCAGAAAATATATTTTCAAAAGAATAGTTTTCAATATATATAATGCTTATATAAGTAAATGGATTAAAATGATGATTTACGTCAACGGCCATACCACATTGAAAATACCCGTTCTCGTCCGATCACGGCAGTCAAGCAATATTGGGCGCGGTTAGTACTTGGATGGGTGACCTCGTGGGTGACCGCCTGGGAACACCGCGTGTCGCGTTGACATTTTTTCATTTTTATTAGGAAAAATAATAATAAAGAAAAAAAACTAAATTAATTATTTGGTCAAAGTTTCGAAAAATTAGTTACATGTTGCTGCTTGATAATGCAATTAAAATTGTTTAAAACAATTAGAAATTATTTATATATAATAATATTTATGTGTGTGTGTAACTATAAATGCTATGCCTTCCTATACATTTATGACAGAAATATCACTAAATTTCAATACCAACTTCCTACATACTCCATCCACTATTACCATACGACCATACCAACTTTAATTTTTATTCAGTTTTAATTTACAAATATACATACATACACAATCACGCCATATACCCAAAAGAGTGTGGCACAAACTCCTTTCATCATCCCGAAATCAGTCGCCTCCAAACATTCCTATCCAAACAAGTAACTTTTGCTTCATCCACATTCATAATTCTTGTCATACATGCTCTTTTATTCCTACTACTTGGAAACTTTCGCTCACGCAAAACACTCTCAATCATACCACTCCAACTACTCATCGGACGTCCACGCAAACGTATACCACCAAAATCATTCAAATAAATCTTTTTAACCAAACGTTCATTAGACATTCGCTCAACATGTCCGAACCATCTTAACTGACTAACACCAACTTTTGCTACAACATTTTTTTCAATTTCACATTCATCATACACTAATCTATTTCGTACCCGATCTCTCCTATTTACACCACATACCCCACGTAAAAATCTCATTTCAACAGCTGTCATTTTCCGTTTAAGCTTTTGCAACCAAACCCAACATTCACTACCATACATCAACGTAGGCACCAAAACTGCATTGTATATACTTAAACGGGCTTCTTTGGAAACATTTACATTTCTAGCAAAAGTTTCCAAAGCACCCAAAACCTTACAACCAGCATTTACTCTTCTTTCAATTTCACGATCAAAACGGCCATCTCTAGACAGCAAACTACCCAAATAAACAAATTCATCTACCTGTTCTAAACGTGCACCATCAATATATACATTACATTCGGTCATCAAGTCACCCTTCTCAAAAACTAAAACTTTGCACTTATCAACATTCAACACAAGATTTATATCTCTACCAACAACATTAATTCTATCAATCATCCTTCTCAGTTGTTCTTCAGATTCAGCCAAAACAACCACGTCATCAGCAAACGCTAAAGCAGGTACAACACAATCACCTATTATTACCACAGAAAGCTTTCCGAAAAAAAATTAATAATTTTCTAAAAATTTGTTATGCCCGCATTATTTATACGATTTTAATCAAATTTTTACAGAAGATACCCTTAGCGCCTATAATATTATATATTATCAAAATACAATGTTGCCAACTTTCGGTGAAATAAGCACTGCTTTTCCATATCTATCTATTATGTGTTAAATTTATATGTTTATTTATTACACAATAAATTAAAATCAATAATATTCTTATATTATGAAACAAAATATGAAGCGTATACCTATTTAAGTAATTTATTGTTACAATTTATATATTATTATTATTTCATAAATACAGACAAAATTCTAAATAACTAAAATTTTCATTAACACTCTAAAATTACTATTATTATTATTATTGTTATTATTATTATTAAAAAGAATACAAAAAGAATTAAAAAAATTGGCGTCGCGGCGGTGATCGCGTAGATGAGTCGCGGACGTTTTACGCGTTCCACTAGGCGCCTCTCTCAACTCAGCGGAGTCGAGGTACTTCTCTAGTGGAATAGGTCGCGACGTAACTAGAGACGTAACGTGTAGACGCCTGTTGTTATGACTTAGGCTAGTTTCTGAGGATGGTACGTCGCGTCGGTCTCTCAACTCGTATGAGCCGAGGATGCTCTCGGAAACAGATCTCTACTCCAATGTGGATCGCGATAAAAATGTTGCAGCCTGATGGACAAACGGAAAACGGAAATAATAATCAAAAATAGAACAATGATTCTCACCTTCTTTCGGAAGTTGGTTTTTTTCGGCGGTTGCTTTTTCTCGGTTCGGATTTATCGGCTCTCAGTTTAACTGAGAATATATTACACTTGAAACAGATGTAATAGTTAATAGAAGTGTCTTTATCGTGAAACGGCTGCGGTTTTTATAGTAAATCGTTACTTGACTCATTTAGACAAGTTTTATGAAGTCTTTTTCACTATAAAACCGAAAGTAACGTGTCGTTAATTCATTTTTAGTTATAAAATGTAACAGATATTAGCATAAAAATATTAATTAATTAAAACTATAATAAGTTACACATAGTCATTTAAATGGTAAATCTTAGATTAGTTAGCGATAAACATGTATATGTAAGTGCGCTAAAAAAAATTGCTCATGTAACCATGTATATTTATATGAAACAACAAAGATCATTTGCAAAGAAAGTTCTCGTCCGATCACTGCACTCAAGCAGCTTTGGGCCCAGTTAGTACTTGGATGGCTGACCGCCTGGGAACACCGCGTGTCGTTGACATTTTTTAATTTTAATTAGAAAAAAAATAATATTAAAAAAAAAAAACAACAATTATTATATCTACAAAGTTTCTAAATATTTGTTATATGTTGATAATGCAATTGAAATTGTTTAAAACAATCGGAAATTATTTATATATATATATATATATATATATATATATATATATATATATATATATATATATATATATATATTTATGTGTGTGTGTATGTGTAACAAAAATGTAAATATTTAGCACTATAATAAATAATTATGCGAAACCAAACCGCCCGTGAACCATATGGGTATTGTAAATGGACTGCATACAGGCTAAGCGATATAGTTAATCTATGGTAAAAAAGCAAATACTTCTTAAAAAATAATTCATAGATAGCACTACTAGAAATCAAATTACAGTTTTCTTTTTTATCGACAGCACAATTTGATTTACAAATAGTTCAAACATTACCATATAGATGACACTGTAAGATCATTGTTCGAAATAGTTGGCCAGTTGAATGTTGTGTTATAAATTTTCAAATACATATTGATTTTTATAGTAATTAAAAAACATTATTCTACATACAGCATTTAGATTTGATTTTAAATAATAATCATCAAGTGACAAATTATATTTAAAGTAATTGTTTACATTGACGGTCCTTCTTATACTAGTAATTTTACACAAAATTCATCTGGCCAACTGGATTTGTGTCAGATTTTTATAAGTTAACCTCTAATACTATCGATTACAATATTTTTATATTTTACTTTTTATAAGAAGCTTTTTTGGTAGAAAATTTAATTTTAATAATGAATAAGTTTATGCACCATTGTCAATTATGTATAAGTGACAAAAATGTATTGTTCACTATACTTGATCTGGATTCAGATGGCAAACGTTTCGTAGATAAATTGGAAGCAATTATGCCAGAAATTGTAGGAATGAAATTATTTGTTTTGATTGTAATATACATTATTGTATCTGAATCTTTTACTTTCCTTATTTTAGGTAGGTTGCAAGATCAAATTACCGAATGGTATTTGTACAATTTGCTCTGTTCGATTGAATGATGCTTATCAATTTATAAAACAATGTTTCAATTCTCAAATAATATTAAAACAACATTTAAATGGAAAGCTTTGTCGATTATGTGCTGGTGGTGATAATATAACATTTACTTTAACTACAATGGATACGGATAATGTATTGTTATCATACAAATTGGAAACAATTGCATCGGAAATTGTAAGTTAAATACTAGCTTTAATCAGGTCCACGAAACGAAATTATATGCTTAGAAATGGATAAGTAATCATTTATTTATTGTCTCTTCCATAATTTTTGAGAACAGACAAATTTAACTTAACCTAATTTAGAGTATTTCAAATTTTAATACGTTTGTTGGTTTTGTTTAATCAAAACTTATCTAAAATAAGTTTTAATTTGAAGACATATGCATTTACAATGAAAATTACATAAAACAATTATTATTTTATTAGGTTTACTTATAATAAGTTTATTAATTATTATAATATGTTTTTGCTAAACTAAAATTTGTTTCTGTTGGGAATAGCTATTATGAGAAAAAATATTGTTGTCTGTTTTCAGGCTGGTAAAAATTTTGTCTTGTATTTTAAATCATTTGTTACTTCATAAGCAAGTAACGTACGTATTCACACAGCTTGTAGTGGGATTTAGATCTCACAAATAAATCAAATATTAGTAAAATATCATAGGGACTAGGTGTTACTAGTAGAAATATATTTCTTTATTGAGATCCCTTTAATCCGGAAATTTTTATTATATGTAATATATAATTTTAATTTATATTTTAGCTGGAATGTACTGAGAAGTTATCGAATTGTATTTGCTCAATTTGCTCTGTTCGATTAAATGAAACATATAAATTTGTAGAAAAATGTTTTAAATCGCAAGAAATTTTCAAGCGATATGCAAAACAACAATCGCAAAATAGTGAAGTTATGAAAAACGAAATTAAAAATGAAAGCGAAATTAAAGAAGAGAATATTGATGAAGAATACATTAAACTAAATTTGGAAACTGATGTAAATATTAAAGTTGAAGAAAGTTTAGAATCACAAAGTAATACAAATTTTGATACTGTTTGTATGAAACAAGAAGCTATTAATGAAGCGAACATTGAAGTAGATTTGAAAAATGATACGAATATTAAATTTGAAGATAGTTTGAAATCCGAATTTTTAGATTTACATTCAGAATTAATAATTAAGGAAGAATATTCTAATTTTGAAAATGAAACTAATGTAAAACGTTGTCAAGATAGTAGAGATTCGAAGAAAAATAATATTTTCAGTCCGAAAGAAAATGTGAATCTGTAAAGAAAAGAAAATCTCATAAATGTACATTATGTGAGAATACTTTTACTGATAGTGGAAAATTAAGGAAACATATCCGTTCTCATACAACGGAGAAACCTTATAAGTGCAAAATATGTAAAAAAGCATTTACTCAAAATGGATATTTAAAAGTTCATATTCGTATACACACAAATGAGAGACCTTATAAATGCGAAATATGTGACAAAACATTTACTCAAAGTGGACATTTAAAAAGACATATCCGTTCACATACAAATGAGAGACCTTATAAATGCAAAATTTGTGAGAAAACTCTTACTGAAAGTAGATATTTAAAATTGCATATTCGTGTACATACAAATGAGAGTCCTTATAAATGCGAAATATGTGACAAAGCATTTACTCAAAGTGACCATTTAAAAAATCATATTCGTATACATACAAATGAGAGACCTTTTAAATGCGAAATATGTGAGAAAACGTTTACTCAAAGTGGAGCTTTAAAAGGTCATATTCGTATACATACAAATGAGAGACCTTATAAATGCGAAATATGTGAGAAAACATTTACTCAAAGTGGAGATTTAAAAAAACATATACGTACTCATACAAATGAGAGACCTTATAAATGCGAAATTTGTGAGAAAACTTTTACTGAAAGTGGAAATTTAAGGATACATATCCGTTCTCATACAAATGAGAGACCTTATAAATGCGAAATATGTGACAAAGCATTTACTAAAAGTGGACATTTAAAAAAACATATTCGTATACATACCAATGAGAGACCTTATAAATGCAAAATATGTGAGAAAACTTTTACTGAAAGTGGAAATTTAAGAAAACATATCCGTTCTCATACAAATGAGAGACCTTATAAATGCGAAATATGTGAGAAAACATTTACTCAAAGTGGAGCTTTAAAAAAACATATCCGTTCTCATACAAATGAGAGACCTTATAAATGCAAAAATGTGTGAGAAAGCTTTATTATTAGTGACATTTTAAAGAGACATATCCGTGCTCATGCAAAGAAGACACCTGAAGAATGCGAAATAGGAAACTTTTACAGATAGTAGAAACTAAAAAAAAAACATTTGTATTCATAGCGTAATTCATTAATTTTTGTATTTTTCTTTTTATTAATGGTTAATATTTAAATATTGTTAAGTCTCATTCAGACTGGTCTTTGGTTTATTGCAGAGCTAGTGGTTCTGAACCAAACAACATGTGAGCTTATAGGAATACATTGCGATTGGACGGATTTAGTTTCATTAGCAAACTTTGTTTTCATCGCAGCCAAAGTCTGACCTAACCAAGGTTTCTAACAAAAATTCACTTATGATTTAAGAACGGCCAATCAGATTTCAGTAACATGAGATAGCGATGTACATTTGTTTTTATGAAAGAAACGTTAAATTAATAATATGTAAATGAGCAATTTAGAAAATAAAATTAATATCATTTTGAAAAGGCGTATTTAATATACTAAAATAAAATTTATTTTAGAAACAGAAGAAAAATTTGCGAAATTATTGAAGATGACAAATTTATCGTATAAACTTACAAAATTTTATTTATGTAGTATACAATTTAAAATATTACGTTTCGCATTCGTATTTTTGAAATGATTGTACAGGTCTTATTTTGTATAATCATAAATTCTTCTTCAAACATATTTAACGCAAAACAATTTAAACTGTAGAAAAAAACTGTACTGAATGTAATCAAAAACTCTTTGGAATGTAAACAACGTAAACAGTAAAGTCAAAAATAATTTTCAACCACATTTAAATTGTCATCACTGCGCCGGCGTAACTAAAACTTCATCAAGACAGACTGGCAATGTGAATAATGATCAAGTTTTTGCGCTGTGCTAAATCGTGAAACGAAAACTAAATCGTAAAACTGTTTTGGCATCATGATTATTATCTTAAAGAAGATTTAAATGTTAAGTCTCATTCAAACGGGCGTTTTAGTTTTTCGCAAAAGCACAAGAATTTTACCAATTCAAACATTTGACACATTTATAGTATTTACACCAAGCGTTTGTGGACTGGTCAAACTTTTGTGCTTGTGCCTAGAACTAAAACGGTAGTCTGAATGAGACTTTATGTACAATATTGTAATAAATAATATTTATTTAAATTGTAACTAATGCTCAATTAGTTCTTCTTCGTAATAAAATTAATGACGATTAATGCATAAATGTTACTGTTTAAAAATATTGTTTTTAATTTCTACAAAGATCAACATGTATTTGGAAATTTATAACACAATATGAAATGACGATAAACTTGATCTATTCGCTCCTAAAACAAATAGAAATTTTCAGTTTTCATTATAACAAGAAGATAACAGTTTGCTGATAATCTAATGTAAAGATGCCCAGCATTTGCCCCAATTAATTTTTAAATATTTTTTAATTTATAATAATAAAATTTAGATTAATAAATTAATCAATATTATTATGTAATATGTATTCATAAGTTGTTTTAACTGTATTTAGTAATATGAATAAAATATTTTTTCACCAAGAGTTGGTCACATTGGCCACATTGTATAACTATTAAATTATTTAATTTTTTCAAGCATAAATATTTGTTTAAAACTGGATAAAATGTAGCTAAAATAAAATTTTAATATGTTTGTTAAGGTTAGTAACTCTGTGCAAAAATAAAATTATGTATTTATTATTGAAATTAGGAGAAGCTAATCTGAAAATTTGATTAAACTAATCTATTAAATATTAAATAAAATAGGCAGCACTGTACTAAATAAAATTACATATTTGTTATGAATGTACCAGGAGAATTTTTCTTGAAAATTTGATTAAAAGCGGATAAATGGTGTAGATAAAAATAAAATATTAAAAATTGAAAAAAATAAATTGGATTAAATTCTGATAAATAGTATAGCCTAAATAAAAAATTTAAAATATTTTCGAATTTGTTTCTCTGAAAGTTGCCAACACTGCATTATATATAAATTATATGTATAATATTTGTGGGTACTAGGAAAATTGATACCGTGTAAAACAGATTTACTCTATGGTAATTGCTAGATGGATAATCAATTTAAAATGAGCTGGTTTATTGACAACTGTCGCATCATATTCTAAACAATTTTATTTAAATCTGTTGAGTGATACACTCACGCACTTAAATTGTGATGTCTTTAAAACCGTATTATGTACCATGTAAATTAATACGCGTGTGTGGAAAATAAATTATAAAAACTTATACTATTATTTTTATTAGTTTTATTATATTTTAACTTTCTATTAAGTCAACAGTTTCTTTGCAGATTTACTTTCCTCGCTCCTCATTCATTTCATTTAAAGATTTCTCCAGATATTGGGCAAACATTTTATTTTGCCCCTCGACTGTTGAGTGACAGCAGACAAACTATCACTGAATGGATCAGCAACCACAAAAAAAAATGTATAACAAACATTATAAAATATAAATTTTGAATTATTTGTTTTTCCAGGCATAGTATAATAAAATAGAGTCAAACTTTATATAGCTTTTGGCTATTTTTACAAAATTATAAAATTACAGGAAATTTACAAATTTAGCATAATATTTTCAATATTTATCAAATTATTAATCTTATTGAAGTAATTTTTTTATGTTTCAAACTTAAAAGCATTAAATTTTTTGAATCTTTAATATATTTCGGTAACTTATTATATTCAAGTAATCCATTGTGAAATATATTGTTAGCATTACTACTTTTAGTTTTTTTTTTAGTAAAACAAAAATAATTATCTGCATTTCTAACATCATAATTATGCACACAACTATTAAATTTCAGATTGCCACTTAAATACTTCGCAATCATTGCAAATATTTATAAGAAAGATTTAATATTTTATTATTTTAGTTTTATATTGTTTATTTGTTTTTATTTAAGTTGTTCAATATTTCGGCATCTCAGATGCCATCTGAAGAAACAATTTCAATTGCGAAAAACAGTTTTTCTTGTTGATGCACCAATACAATTTGTAATCAACTACAAAAATATGTAAATTTAATCTTAATTATGGCAACTGCGATGTCATAATTACAAACAACTTCAACAAAACAAAGGAAATTGTGATTGGCACTTGAGTTGTTATTTTAATTTATTATAAAATAGGTTTCTAGCATACGTAGGTCATGTGGATGTTGACGGTGTGACCGTAATAGTTTCATCCATAATTATGTCTGGATTTATATCAAATTGGGAAACATCTATTTGTTCAGTTTGTGGCGAGGCAAGTGTTAGTTCCGGGGACGCATTGAAATCTAAACGATTTGGAATTGCCTGATCTTGCACATGATTCAGAACGTACTTCTATTTGTTTATGAACTGATGTCATAGTTGAAGTTGTAAGATTAAAACAATAATAATTTTACAAGTTATTTTTATAACTGAAGTGATTAGTTTTTCAACTTGTTACTTTTTGTAAATGATATAATCATTTTATTGCTTATTTATAATTCGAACAAAAACAAGAATTTGACTAAAAAGAAAAGACTTGAGCGGAATGCGTTATACAGCGGCAACGACTTTTGAAATCTTTTTTTTTTCAAGATTGGTAGTTAAAATTTATAAATATAAACTGATGCCAAGTAATAAACAATGAGTGATTTTTTTGAAAATAAAAAAGATATTATACTCAACTAAATGAAAATAAATTGTTTTCACAATAAAATTTACTTTTTATATAAAACTGCTTCGTTTACAAAAAATGTCCCATTTTGGTTCAGATTGAGATGTCGAGCCGAACGATTTTTGCTTGCGTCTTTCTTTCGTATAGCGATCAGTTCTTCAATGTCTTCCATTATCACTGACAATCTGTAACTGATAAATTTGATTAAATATGTAAATAACGCTTACAAAAGACAACAATACAAAACTTACCAGACATTTGCATAGCGTTTACAATCTCCTGCCAACTGCTTTCTTCATTTCCGCATTTTCAAAATCATGATGTTTCAAACAGAGCGATATTCAAATACAGAGATATTTTTTTCAGTACAATTAAATATATATCGGTGCGGTTCCAGTGTTCGTTCCAGCAAAATTAACGTTTTTTTTTTCGATTTTTGGTTCAGTTCCAAATGATTAATTTTTAAATTTTTGTTAATGATTTTTTATTTGTATTAAAATTTTATTGTCTACCACAATTTAGAACATTTAATTTCTACTTTTATAATAAGCATACTACATACAATTGATGCAATAATTATTAATTAGTTACAGGTATAATAATTGGAAGTATATAATATAATATGATAATAATATAATTTATTATTCAAAACTTAAATAATTTTTATGTGTGGTTTAATTATATAATAATAAGATAACATATGTTAACGTAACAAATTCTTGTATACTCGATTTTTATTTATTTACTAGCTGAGCCGGCGAACGTTGTCTTGCCTTTATTTTAATGTGTGCGAGAGTGTACTCAACAACTTCCCAAAGTTACAAATTTATTTATTTATTTATTTATTTATTTATTTTTATTTTATTGAGTTTGGCTAAACGGAATCCCATTGATCAGCTATCGACCGGGGCTAAAAAATATAAAATGCTATTAAAAAGTAGGGGTTGGTGGTAGGAGAGTAAAAATTTAGGACTAAATGTATTTTTTAATGGCACACCATAAAAAAATAACCAAAAAAAAATTTGTCCAAAAAATGATAAAATTTTTTTTAGGGTGAGCCATTAGCCATTAACAATTAGGGGTATAAAAATTAATTATAAACCTATTCTCATACCTACTGAATATACATATAAAATTTCATCAAAATCGGTCAAGCCGTTTCGGAGGAGTATAAACACTAAAACTGTGACACAAGAATTTTATATATTAGATAATAAGAAAGAAATGAAAATTACCTCTAACTATTAAAATATTTTCCAATGTATTTTCATTTAAACTATTAAAGATTATTGAAAGCAAAGACCCGTATTCCTACCTCTTTTTGTAGCATATTGTACTTTTAAAACTCAGTTTCTAAAGACATAACTTATTAAAATTGTCCAGAATTAGGACTCTTAATCCTACTAAAGGAATGATTTCTTTGATTTGGTTCTCTTCTAATAATTTTAGCTATACAGATACAGTTAACATTATGTTCTAAAATATAGACAATAATCGCAGATGTTTTACATATCACATCTGCCTGAATCATTTAGCACAAAAAAAAATTACACAATAGACCGTGATTTACAAATTAAATTATGTTTACAAAATTATATACCTTTAAAGATTGGAATTAATATATCAAAATTCCACAGTTTTAAAACATTTTTACTTTCTTCGGCTGCCATTTTAATTAAATATTTAATAGATATTTAACTTACTCTCTGTTTACGTCGAATGATGCACAAGAACTGACTTGTATCAACATGTAAGGTGACGCGTATTAAAAAATATTAGTTATAATTTATATTACTGTACAAATTATATACGTATCATTCGTAACAATAGTGTGTTTTAAAATATATTGTCGATATTTATCATAAATATATATGTATAGCATTTAAAATTATTCATATTTTTTGTCTATATCTATTTTGCTATTATCCAGATATACATAGCTTGATTTAATATATGAGGTATAATATAAAATATATAATTGCACCTAATATCTAATATTTTTATATTGACAAAACTGATATTATTGCATAATAAAATGTTGCTATTATAATAATCTTAGCAATACGTGCATAGCAATCTATTTTTCTCTGTGTATGAATTAATAAAATATTATCCTTTGGAAATGATTTAAAAAGTATTTTTCTAAATACTTGGCAGCTGCTTGTAGCAATGCTTGTAAACAGATATCGATAGAAAAACAAACAGACATATTCATATATTTTTATGGTACCACGTATTTCATGAATAGAAAAAATTATATTATTTAAATCGACACGACTAACAAAGTACCCACCAAACTAGTTACATTTCTATTGCCATTCAAAGTATTTTATTGAACCACTAGAGGAACATAATTATAGTTATGTATGGCACTTAACAACTTATGTTTCAGATATGGAAATGTCCATATGTTTGGGCGTTCTAGAAGAGTATAATACAGTGGAACCTCGGTATACGACCTTAATTCGATCGATGTATGGACTTATACCGAATAGGACGTATACCTGCTTGCTTTTTAATCTACGTAGTACTAAATCACCTGAAATATAGAATATCAATAAAATGCACTCATACATTAATGAATAGTAAACAATTCAAATAAATAGTAAAGAAAAAGATTTTTATTTTTATTCTCTAATTCAACAGATCTACTTCACTTTTAAAAGAATTTTTAGTCAAATATACTTTTAACGTTTATTTAAAATTACTTATTAACGATTGAATTTAGAGTTTATTTAGATTTTATAGTATCACATATAATAAAAATAACTAAAACTAGAAAAATTGTTCATATTTGATGGAAGATACACAAACATTAAATTTAAAATAGAAATTAGTGTCCCTAGTAAGGCGTTGGCGTTGTATTCACGATCGATGTTGTGTCTCTGGTAGGCGGTCGGCGTTGAGTCCACAGTCAGCATATATTCTATAATAAACATGGAAATGACATTACAGAAAAATATAGATAAATTGTAAAAATGACACATATTAAAATTAAATATAATTTTTTATTTAAATCTAAGTTAAAAGACGATTTAATAAATTACTTTTTGCGAAAATGTTTGTAATGATATCTTCATTATCTAATTTTTTAAAAATATCCTTCTCGTATGGCATGATCATGAGAGCTACTTGAAATTAACCTGATTTAAACAATTTCGCAATCTGTTTCAAATGTACTTTAATTTCGAAAATGTTCGTTCTCATGATAGTTGAGTGGAAGATAATGTTGGCACTAATTTATAAGCAATGAATAAACTAGCGTATGTCAATGTGCGGATATTAAATTTTTGTAAAACTGAAAACAACAGATAATGCAATTTCTATAAATATTACTATAGTTTGTTACATTGATTTCATCTTCTTCTCCGGTTTCAGTTTGTCCGTCATCGGATTAATTCGGAAGTTTTATCGGGCATATACCAGTATTGATTTTGCGAAAGTTATTAGGATTTAACCAATAAACGTCATTTATATATATCGTCATTTAATACATATCGTTGTTTTTGGGATAATCTGTTCTTAAATTTTTGTAAAACTTAATTTTTTGACAATCGCCGGTCAAGGCTGATAATGATAACGGCCCACCGGGGAAAGTCCGGTGCCCCGGTGGGCCAGTCTAACCCTGTCTGTACCTACTATATTTTGTAAATATATTTGCATACAATTTTATATAATTAGCATTTAAATTATATTGATGCAACTGGGAAAATACGAAAAAAATTTAAAGTGCAGATGCAATATTTTTATTAAATAAACAGAAATGTCTATTTTGTGTATAAAATACAAATTTTACAAGAAATAAAAGTTGCTATTGTGCAGGTTCAATTTGATAAAAATTATTGTTTAAATTTAATTGAAAAATGTGAACTAATTTGGTGTAATGCTATTTTACTATTTTGTTGAAAAGTAATTATTTAATTTTTTTGTATGTAAAAAATGTTTAATTAATTTTTGTTATAAATGAATTAAAGTTATGGCTACAAATAAAACATATTCACATATTTGACCTTTTATTAAATAAGTCAATAATAAGTTACATAAAAATAAATAATATATATAAATAATTTATCGAGTAAATTATATTTAAAATTTGTATTAAAATATAACGACAAATATATACGTCTGTACAAATAGACGAGCAGATAAATTCTAACTTCTACTACATAGTGCGAGAACGCGATAGTTTCTCATAAAGAAATATGATAAGTGTGTAACGTAAGATCTCTAATGCCTCGGGCGGTAACATTATACATATAATTCCTCCCGCGCTAGATGAAACTATCTCTTATTGTATATTTTAATTTTTTTTGCCTATCATACTTCTTTTTACAAATTTTAATTATTCTAATAAAAATACAAATTAGTATAATTATTACTAATATTACAATAACAATATTATTAGCATGCGAATAAGAATGTTTTAATAAAATTGGTTTTAATTCTCCTAAATGAATTTTCTCTACTGATTTAGTATTAACAGTTTTATTTAGTATTTTACTAGGTACCATTTACATCAAAATTAAATTTCATAATGTTGCCATATGATTTTCGAAATATAAATTTTTTTATTTTGTTTAATATTACTAGTGAAAGTGAGTTTTTCATTTTCTGGCGATGTTAGATCTTTAAATGTTTACATAGTTTTTTTTATGCTCTTTCCGATTTTGCAATAAAAAAATAGGTGTTTCATTTCAAGATATTCTGCTGAAAAGCTTAAAATTGGACTCCCAGTACAAACTCTTATGATACGCTTGAAGAAAAAACATTTTATTCATATTATTAAATAAACAATTGGTAAACACATATTACATAATAATATTTATTTATTTATTAATTTAAATTTTATTATAAATAATATATAATATAGTTTACATATTTAATAATAATAAAATTAATATAAATTGAAAAATATATAAAATTAATTTGGGTAAATGCCGTCATCGTTACATTAAAATATATCAACAAACTATTTTATTATCTTCTTGTCACAATGAAGACTGAAAATTTCAAATGTGTATTAGGAAAGCATAAAAAAGGTTTATTGTCATTTCATAGTGTATTATAAATTTTCAAATACATGTTGATTTTTATAGAAATTAAAAAACCATTATTGTACATAAAGTCTAATTCAGACTGCCGTTTTAGTTTTACGCACAAGCACAAGAATTTGACCAATTCAAACACTTAGTGTAAAAACCTAAAAATATGTCAAGTGTTTGGATTGGTCAAATTCTTGTACTTCTGCGTAAAACTAAAAGGGCAGTCTGAATATGACTTAACATTTTAATTAAATTTAAAATATTAATCATGTAAAACCAGATACTGACAAATTGTATTTAAAATAAAACTTCATTCAGACTGCCAAAACAGTTTTACGATTTAGTTTCAGTTTCATGATTTAGCACAGCGCAAAAACTTGACTATTCAGATTGCCTGTATGTCTAAATGTGATAAGAATTTAAATGCTGTTAGAAATCATTTCTGATATTTCTATTTACGTTGTATATATGCTAAACAGTTATTGGTTATCTTTAATAGCGTATTTTTTTTGTGTCAGTTTAAGTTGTTTTGTTGTGTTAAATATTTATTAAAAATAATTTATGATTATACAAAATAAGACTTGTATAATTATTAGGAAACATTTAGAATAGTATAAGACAGAAATATAATTTTACAAATTGATAAGATGAAATTACCATCTTCTTGGTTTTCGCTAATTTTTCTTCTGATGTGTGTAAAATAAATGTTATTTTTACTACATTTAATACGCGTCTTCAAAATAATATTAATTTTATGTTCCAAACTGCTTATTTACATATTATAAATTTGCAGTTTCTTACATAAAAAAAAACTGATACACATCGCTATCTCATGTTACTACGAAATATGATTGTTCTGTCTTAAATCATAAGTGAATTTTAGTTAAGAAACCTTGGTTAGGTCAGACTTTGGCTGCGATAAAACAAAATTCGCTAATGAATTTTGATATTTTTTCAATTTGCAATGTATTCCTATAAGCTCACATGTTGTTTGGTTCAGAACTACTAGGTCTGCGCTAAAACATAACACTGATTTCACTTGGGAAAGAGCAATCTGAATAAGGCTTAACAATATTTAAATTAATAATTAATAAAAAGAGAACTACAAAAATTAAATCGCTACAATATGAATACGAATATGTTTCTTTTAAATTTCTACTCTGAGGAAAAGTTTTCCATTTCGCATTCATCGGATTTCTCTTTTGCATGCGAACGGATATGCCTCTTTAAAATGCCACTCTTAAAAAAAGCTTTCTCACACATTTTACATTTATAAGGTCTTTCCAATGTATGAGTACGAAAATGCTTTGTTAAATCACCACTTTGAGTAAATTGTTTTTCACATATTTTGCACTTATAAAATTGCTCCTTTGTATGAGAACGCATATGTCTTTTTAATGTTCCACTTACAGTAAAAGTTTTCTGACATATTTCACATTTAGAAGGTTTCTCCTGTGTATGAGTACGCATATGGTTTTTCAAACTTCCTCTTTGAGTAAAAGTTTTCTCACATATTTTGCATTTATAAGGTCTTTCATTTGTATGAGAACGGATATGTGTTTTTAAATCTCCACTTGCAGTAAAAGTTTTTTCACATACTTCGCATTTATAAGGCCTCTCATTTGTATGTATACGGACATGCTCTTTTAAATGTCCACTCCGAGTAAATGCTTTGTCACATATTTCGCATTTATAAGGTTTCTCCTGTGTATGAGTACGGAAATGGTTTTTCAAACTTCCACTTTGAGTAAAAGTTTTCTCACATATTTCGCATTTATAAGGTCTCTCATTTGTATGTATACGAATATGAACGTTTAAATTTCCATTTTGAGTTAGAAATACATATTTTGCACTTATAAGGTTTCTCGTTTGTATGAGAACGGATATGCGTCTTTAAATGTTCACTACTAATAAAAATTTTCTCACATATTTTGCACTTATACGATTTCTCCCTTGTATTAGTACAAATATGCTTTTTTATACTTCCACTCTGAGTAAAACTTTTCTCATATAATGTAAATTTATGAGATTTTCTTTTCATTACAGATTCATCATTTTCTTCCGAGCTGAAAATATTATTTTTCTTCGAATCTCTACTAGCTTGCCAATGTTTTATATCGATTTCATTCTCAAAATCCGAATATTCTTCCTTAATTATTATTTCTGAATGTAAATCTAAAGATTCTGATTTCAAACTTTCTTCAAATTTAATATTTGTATCAGTTTCCAATTCTACTTCTTCAATGTAATCTTCAGTAATAGCTTCTTCTTTCATACAAACAGCATCAATATTTGTATTATTTTGTGATTCTAAACTTTCAACTTTAATGTTTATGTCAGTTTCCAAATCTAGTTTAATGTATTCTTCATCAATATTCTCTTCTTTAATTTCGCTTTCATTTTTAATTTCGTTTTTCATAACGTCACTATTTTGCGATTGTTGTTTTGCATATCGCTTTAAAATTTCTTGCGATTTAAAACATTTTTCTACAAATTTATACGTTTCATTTAATCGAACAGAACAAACTGAGCAAATACAATTCGATAACTTCTCAGTACATTCCAACTAAAAATATAAATTAAAATTATATATTACATATAATACAAATTACCGGTTTAAAGGGATCTTAATAAAGAAATATATTTCTACTAATAACACCTAGTCCCTAATATTTGATTTATTTGTAAGATCTAAATCCCACAACAAGCTGTGTGAATACGTACGTTACTTGGTTATGAAGTAACAAATGATTAAAAATACAAGACGAAATTTTTACCAGCCTGAAAACAGACAACAATATTTTTTCTCATAATAGCTATTCCCAACTACTCTTGCAGAAACAAATTTCAGTTTAGCAAAAACATACTATAATAATTAATAAACTTATTATAAGTAAACCTAATAAAATAATAATTGTTTTATGTAATTTTTTTTTGTAAATGAACATGTATTCAAATTAAAACTTACATAAGTTTTAAATAAACAAAACCAACAAACGTATTAAAATTTGAAATACTCTAAATTAGGTTAAGTTAAATTTGTCTGTTCTCAAAAATTATGGAAGAGACAATAAATAAATGATTACTTATCAATTTCTAAGCATATAATTTCGTTTCGTGGACCTGGTTAAAGCTAGTATTTTACTTACAATTTCCGATGCAATGGTTTCCAATTTGTATGATAACAATACATTATCCGTATCCATTGTAGTTAAAGTAAATGTTATATTATCACCACCAGCACATAATCGACAAAGTTTTTCATTTAAATGTTGTTTTAATATTATTTGAGAATCGAAACATTGTTTTATAAATTTATAAGCATCATTCAATCGAATAGCGCAAATTGTACAAATACCATTCGGCAATTTGATCCTGCAATCTACCTAATATAAGGAAAGTAAAAGATTCAGATACAATAATGTATATTACAATCAAAACAAATAATTTCATTCTTACAATTTCTGGCATAATTGCTTCCAATTTAGCTACGAAACGTTTGCCATCTGAATCCAGATCAATTATATTGAACAATACATTTTTGTCACTTATACATAATTGACAATGGTGCATAAACTTATTCATGATTAAAATTAAATTTTCTCCCAAAAAAGCTTCTTTTAAAAGTAAAATATAAAAATATTGTAATTGATAGTATTAGAGGTTAACTTATAAAAATCTGACACGAATCCAGTTGGCCAGATGAATTTTGTGTAAAATTACTAGTATAAGGGCCGGTTTTTCATTAGCTGGTTAAGTTACGGTTAACTTAACCATGATTGGATGTAACCAGCACAAGTTAATCGTGGTTAAGGCTAGGAGTGTTTTTCAATCGTGTAGGCTTCTCTGGTTAAGTTAACCCTGGTTAGTAAGCTTTTAGCTTAGGTTGGCAACAAAATTACACTATACTGTTATCTTCAAGTTGTTTAATCTGTCAAGTGTATCAGAGATTGTTGTAATATAAGTTTTTAATAATGGGAGAAAAACGCAGCAGAAGTGCTAATTTTTCAGATCACGAATGTAATATCTTGGTCAATTTGATTAAAGAACATGAAAATATTATAGAATGTTACTTGAATTAAAGAAGCAAACGGAAACTAATAACAAATAAATCCGTATTTAATAAGATAATTTATGTTTGTTAAATAATTATAAGAAGAAAATCTATATATTTTTTTATATTATCTCAATGTGATTTGTTTTATTAATTTTTTACTTTAGTTAGTTTATAATTATCATTATTTGTTTTGTAGAGTTTAAGAATAAAAGTTTCGTACATCATTTTTTGTATTCAGAGTTTCTGTATTTTGTAAAATATTAACTAGAATTCAATTTACTTTTCTAGTTTTGAGTTTAATTATTGTATAAGATTTTAATTTGAAATAAAACGTTCATAACTGCAGAGAATATAAATTTTTATTTAAAAACAAATTATTGTATAAGAATTTATTACGAATATCCTACTAATATTTTGTCACACTGTAGCAAAATAATTATTTATTAACGCTGTTCTAATAGCATCATCTTGTAATTGATGTGAACTTGTATAATGTGTCGTATCTATTTCATTATTAGTTGGATAATCTGAGTCGAATGGCGGTTCTGATTCATGCAATAATCGTGCTATATTATGAAGTACGGCTATAGCTACAATAATATCCTGTACTAATTCCACTTTTACCCGAAGACCATATGCCAGAACCGGGGATCTCCTCTTCCACACTCCAAATGTTCTTTCAATAACGTTTTTAGTCCGTATATGCGATTCATAAAATCTGTTTTCTGCTACTGTATTTGGTTGCAGTAGTGGTGTAATTAAATAGGGTTTTATTGGATAACCCGAATCTTTTAATATTAGAGCATTTTTAAATTTTTTATATTATATTATATTATTATATTTTTATATATTGCACAGAGACACAAGTTTATAATTATAATACCTTTCTATTGGATGAGTTATAACCTCTTCAATCAGCTCCAATTATATAGTACTGAACGTTTTAATAAACGAAATCGTCGGTAAAATTCCTCATTATCCCATTTATTAAAATGATCTGATCTCGTCTTACTGTATATGGTTTTCTATTCTTAACTATTTGATTAATTAATTCAAACTCCTCGTCAGAACTTATCTCATTTAAAATATTCATTGCGCTTTAATCACGGTTAAGTAAACTAACCCGCCAAATTTGGCCGGTTAAGAATTCACCGGTTAACAGTAATATTTAATCAGGGTTAGCAGTAACCAGGAATTGAAAAACGCATCCACACAGTTTAATCATGGCTATCTCTAACCGATGCACTAACCAAAGATTGAAAAACCGGCCCTAAGAAACAGAATAAATAGCTGCGTATTTAATTTTACAACTTTTTCCTTAACTGCTACTTGATTTAGGTTCTAGCTATTTGTCGAAATAAAATTTAAATAATAGAAAAAAAAAAATAGAAAGATAAGTAATCATTCTGCCTACAGCTAAGGTCAATAAAGTTGAATGAACTTTACCTACAGGACCGTCAATGTAAACAATTACTTTAAATATAATTTGTCACTTTTTTTACATGATTATTATTTAAAATCAAATCTAAATGTTGTATGTAGAATTATGTTTTTTAGTTACTATAAAAATCAATATGTATTTAAAAATTTATAACACAACATTCAACTGGCCAACTATTTCGAACAATAATCTTACAGTGTCATCTATATGTTGATGTTTGAACTATTTGCAAATCGAATTGTGCTGTCGATAAAAAAGAAAACTGTAATTTGAATACTACTAGTGCTATCTATGAATTATTTTTTAAGAATTATTTGCATTTTTACCATAGATTAACTATATCGCTTACCCTGTGAGTAGTCCATTTACAATACGCATATGGTTCACGGGCGGTTTGGTTTCTCATAATTATTTATTATAGTGCTAAATATTTACATTTTTGTTACACATACACACACATTGCATTATCAAGCAACATATAGCAAATTTTTAGAAACTTTGTAGATATAATAATTGTATTTTTTTTTTTATTATTATTTTTTTCTAATTAAAATTAAAAAATGTCAGCGACACGCGGTGTTCCCACGCGGTCACCCAGCCAAGTACTAACTGCGCCCAATGTTGCTTGACTGCAGTGATCGAACGAGAACTTTTCTTTTTACTACTTTGACTGCAAGGAAAAGTAGTAAAGCGGTTGGTACGGTGTCTGTAACATTTTCAAAAAAAAAAAATAATTGTATAGAAATCCTTCATATAGCCTGTAGATGACGAATCTGAACTTAGTTTATGAGGGTGTATGTGTGTGCGTCGTCAGCTCGCTCGCTCACTCGCTCGCTCGCTCGCTCGCTCGCTCGCTCGGTCGTAAGTCAAAATTTTGTGGCCGCAACTCCTCCTAGACGGTTCAACCGATTTTAATGAAATTTTCAGGATAAATTTGTCTAGTACCCAAGATGGTCATGTGGTTTTGTTTTTTTCCAGTGATGCCAACTTTCCGAGAAAAAAATTACTAAAGTTTTTAAAAATTCATATTGGCTACGTTATTTAAAGATTTCCCTAATGCTCCCATTAATTACATAATTTTATTAATTTTCAGTGTTGCCAACTTTCCGAGAGAAAAATTACTAAAGTTTTAAAAATTTTATTATGGCCATGTTATTCAACCGATTTTACTCAAATTTTCACAAAAGATTCTCCTAGTATTCATGTAATTTATGTAATTTTAACAAAATACAGTGTTGCCAACTTTCCGAAAAAAAAATTAGTAAAATTTTAAAAAATTTATTTTGACCATTTTATTTAACCGATTTTAATCAAATATTTATAAAAGTTTTTCCTAGTGCCTAAATAAATTATGCAATTTTAACAAAATACAGTGTTGCCAACTTATCGAGAAAAAAAATCACAAAATTTTTAAAAAATTCATTGTGGCTACATTATTTATTCGATTTTGATCAAATTTTCAGAAAAGTATCTCCTATTGCCCACATAAATTATAATATTATTAAAATACAGTGTTGCCAACTTTCCGAGAAATGTCAAAGTAGTCTATATATGGGTTTACCCATATACTTCTAATCTTGTTAAAATGTTTATTAGTTTAATTGTTTCATACATCGATTTTTACATCAGTGTTTATATTTATTTATACATTGCATTTTGAGGATTTACAGTTAACTGTGTGTCTCAAATTAATTTTTATAGTTTTACATATTGTTTAAAATAATTATATTACATTTCATTTTTCTTTATTTATAATTACATTTATATTCAGTTTTACAGTATATCATTATGGAACATGCAGGAAAAAGTTGAAAAAACTTACTTCTCTGTAACATATTAAGATATTATTTAATTATATATAGTACATATGGTAAATATAGTTTGATAGGGGAATTACAAGAACATTGTAGAATTGGTTATGAAAGTTGAACGACCTCTCGAATTGATTGTAGCATATAAGATGACAGGAAAAAGGTCAAATGAAAATGCTCTAGTTTGTTAGCATGCGACTAGTTTCGGTATATTAAGCATACCTTCCTCAAGCGAATGCTAATGTGTTTGAACAATAATTAAACATTTATATGGTTTCGATCGCAGCTCAGTACAATATATAAAATTATTAAATTAAAATTATTCTATTTGTCACAGTGTATAAACAATAATACAATCACAAGTCAGGAAATAAAATATAAATAAATTAAAAGTAAAATAAATATAAATACAAAAATGTCAAGAATTTAAAAACAAAAAATGATGTGTACACAACCGTTGTACATAACCGACTCGAGTGATTGTATTATTGTTTATACACTGTGACAAATAGAATAATTTTAATTTAATAATTTTATATATTGTACTGAGCTGCGATCGAAACCATATAAATGTTTAATTATTGTTCAAACACATTAGCATTCGCTTGAGGAAGGTATGCTTAATATACCGAAACTAGTCGCATGCTAACAAACTAGAGCATTTTTATTTGACCTTTTTCCTGTCATCTTATATGCTACAATTGTAGAATTGGGTTTGTTTAATGTATGAATGAATGAGTTTGCGAGCACACTTTTGCTCGTCGATCACCGCCGCAACGCCAAAACACCGTCACGACGCCAAGCGACGATTTTCCAAAAACTACAAAATCCAAGACTAGACAAGACAAATTTCCGACGCCGATCACCGCCGCGACGCCGAGCGTCAATTTCCCAAAAACTACAAAACTCAATACTAGACCACGAGACGAACTTCCGACTCTGGTCACAGCCGCGACGCCAAGCGTCGATGTGTTAAAATTACTAGAAGTACATATTACACCACCCAAAGCCGTTGGGTTTACATGTAGCATATCCGATCGCATTTTAAACGTCAAAATCCGCCGCGACGCCGAGCGTCGATTTTCCAAAAATCGTACCACGACATACTAGGCCTCGAGACAAATTTCGTCGTTTAGCTAAAATCACTCACATCTAAGCAGAGGCGTAACTAAGATTTTAGCGCTCTTGGCAAATACATAGCTTGACGCCCTTTTGTTTTGCAAAAAAAGTCAGTATAAATTTTTTTCAAAAATAATAAAAATATAATTAATAGAGAGGAAAGTTTTCCAGTGTTCATGTCAAATTTCTAATTATAATTTTTTATTCCTATAAAAACAATACAATATAATTAGTATTTAGTATATTAGTTATTTATATTAGTGCAAAAGTAGAATAATAACTTTAAATTTAATTTTCCTTGCCTTAGTATTAGCAAATTTTTCAATAATGCTATCAAAATCTAAGGTTTTCGTAAACTCTCGTTCAATTGAGAGAAGTGCTAGCGAAGATGTACGTTCTTGTCCAGATGTAGATCTTAAATAGTTTTTGATTATTTTCAATTTGCTAACACTTTTTTCACCTGCAGCTCCTGTTATTGGCATTATAAGCAATATTCTTAATTTTTACTACTTTGACTGCAAGGAAAAAGTAGTATAGTGTTTGTTTGGTACGGTGTCTGTAACATTTTCAAAAAAAAAAAAAACTTGTATAGAAATCCTTCATATAGCCCCTAGATGACGAATCTGAACTTAGTTTATGTGGGTGTATGGATGTGCGTCGTCAGCTCGCTCGCTCGGTCGTCAGACAAAATTTTGTGATCGCAACTCCTCCTAGACGGTTCAACCGATTATAATGAAATTTTCAGGATAAATTTGCCTAGTGCCCAAGATGGTCATGTGGTTTTGGTTTTTTCCAGTGATGCCAACTTTCCGAGAAAAAAATTACTAAAGTTTTTAAAAATTCGTTGTGGCTACATTATTTATCCGATTTTGATCAAATTTTTAGAAAAGATTTCCCTAATGCTCCTATTAATTACATAATTTTATTAATATTCAGTGTTGCCAACTTTCCGAGAAAAAAATTACTAAAGTTTTAAAATTTTTATTATGGCCATGTTATTCAACCGATTTTACTCAAATTTTCACAAAAGATATTCCTAGTATTCATATAATTTATGTAATTTTAACAAAAGACAGTGTTGCCAACTTTCCGAGAAAAAAATTAGTAAAATTTAAAAAAATTTATTATGACCATTTTATTTAACCGATTTTAATCAAATTTTCATAAAAGTTTTTTTTAGTGCTTAAATAAATTATGCAATTTTAACAAAATACAGTGTTGCCAACTTATCGAGAAAAAAATCACTAAATTTTTTAAAAATTCATTGTGGCTACATTATTTATTCGATTTTGATCAAATTTTCAGAAAAGTATCTCCTAATGCCCACATAAATTATAATATTATTAAAATACAGTGTTGCCAACTTTCCGAGAAATGTCAAAGTAGTCTATATATGGGTTTATCCATATACTTCTAATCTTGTTTTTCTATATTTGTGTATGATTCTTGTAATTCCCATTTTCCCAATGTATTTAATAATTGTAGATGGCATAACTCACGAACATATTTATCTATTAATATGGCAGTAATTTAGTGTTTAAAATATTTTACTTCATTTTTTAATTGATCCTCATCAATATCCGAATATATCTTATATAATAATTCAACTTGTTCTTCGATCATATCTTAAAACGCTTCTGCTGTTAAAAAAATTCATTTTTGAGAAAAAAAATGTTTTTATTTGTATTTTAGGAAAGTTGTACAGTTTAAAAATTAATATATATCTTAAAAATAATTCTAATAAATGTTAGTTTACGAATTATTTACAATATATCTTAAAAGATTCTGGCGCCCTTTGAATGTTGCGCCCTGGGCAACTGCCCAAATGCCAACGCCTAGTTACGCCACTGCATCTAAGTAACCATTGCGCAACACGTCGTGTAGTGTTTTGTGGACACTGATACAGAGTTGAGTGTATCTCCAAGTCACTTCAATAAATCAGACACCGCATCGTATGTTACTCTTGTATTTATTTACCCTTAATATTTATCTTCGACAAATCTATCCGATCCGTTTGGCGCCCGAGGCAACTCAAACGCCAAACTTTTGTGCCATACCCAATAGTACGTCACAAAATTAAAGAAGATAAAAAAAAAATATAAACTAAAAAGAGAGAATATAGGTATATTTTATTTTATATATTATTTATTATTAAAAGCATTTAGGTATTTTAAAAAATATGTGAAAAAATTTTTTTAATGCAATTTAATTTGTGGTTTCTAAAGAAACCGTTATTGTTTTTATATAAGAGAAATTATTTCTTCTTTGGAGAAGAAACTTTTTTTTTAATTGTTTTTGGTTTAGTAGTTTTCGGTTTTGGTGATTTTGGTTTCTTAACAGGTGATTTAATTGTTCTCTTAGCTTTTGACGGTGATTTTGATTTTGTAGATTTAGTTTCAACAGCAGCAGCTGATTTTGTCAAAGATAATTTCTTAGCTTTTGCTGATGTTTTAGCAGTAGATAATTTTGTTCCAAATTTTAGATCCAAATTTGACCACTTTTCATGTTGTGTAGTTATATATCGAATCAAACCGAATAGAAAAATGAAATTTTTGAAACGAATAATATAGTAATGTGCTTTGATATTTTACATTTTAAATAATATAAAAACAATAGATTGTAAAATGTTTTTGAAAAACCTGAAAATGCATTCAATATAGATGTATGTTTTCGAAAGAAATTAATACCAAATGCTAAATATAATTATAGAGCAGAAAACCAATTTGAAATTGGCTATAGTAATACTAGAATCTGAGAATGTTTTAAATTATATCAAATTTTTGTAATTAACTAAAAAATAAGTATAATAGAAATATGTAAAAATAAAAATAAGATAAAATATCTAATGTAAATAATAAAAATATGTTTAGTATAAATATATTTAAAAAGGAAAAAAAATTAATAAAAATTACGTTATATAACTGTTATTTCTTATCTACAGATATACTTATACGGTATATGTACGTAATCATAGTATATTGAGAAATATAAATAAAACTTTAATTTAATAATATAACTAAGTAAAAGAAAAATGATGTAATGTCATATTTGAAACATACATATAATTAATAATAATAATTTTTGTAACATAGTAAAAAAAAAAAATCTTCCCGAACTAACAATATTAAAATAAAAGAGTATATTAACAGTATATTGATAAAATAAGAAATAGGAATTTAGCTAAATAGATAAAGTGTGAAGGCACTGATTTAAATAAAATCTGGATTTCTTTAATTAATAACTTGTAAAATTTTATAATCTAGTTGAGTTAAATTTTGTTAGCTAATAACTTGTTTCTGTTTGTTTATTATTTATAGGTATAATTTTAGTTTTTATTTTATTATAGAAAACCCCCCCTCTTACTATATTATATATACAATAGTATAATCCTCTATAGCTCTGTGGTAGGATGCTGGAATCGGAGCCCTCGTCGGAGCCTGAAGATTACTAGAGACAAGAATTTTCTTTTGTTTTTTTTTTTAATTTTTTTTGTATTCTTTTTAATAATAATAATAATAATAATAATAATAGTAATTTTAGAGTGTTAATGAAAATTTTAGTTATGTAGAATTTTGTCTGTATTTATGAAATAATAATAATATATAAATTGTAACAATAAATTACTTAAATAGGTATATGCTTCATATTTTGTTTCATAATATAAGAATATTATTGATTTTAATTTATTGTGTAATAAATAAACAAATAAATTTAACACATAATAGATAGATATGGAAAAGCAGTGCTTATGAGAGAGAAAAAACAGAAAGAAAGAAAAAAAAAACTAATTATAAATTTTATTATAATATTATACGTATTATATATAATTTATATATGGATGTTCGTCTTCGGAAAGCTTTCTGTGGTAATGATGGTATACAAATAGGTGATTGTGTTGTACCTGCTTTAGCGTATGCTGATGACGTGCAATTGTATGTGGCTGAATCTGAAGAACAACTGAGAAGGATGATTGATAGAATTAATGTTGTTGGTAAAGATATGAATCTTGTGTTGAATGTTGATAAGTGCAAAGTTTTAGTTTTTGAGAAGAGTGACTTGATGACTGAATGTAATGTATTTATTGATACGGTGCACATTTAGAGCAGGTAGATGAATTTGTTTATTTGGGTAGTTTGCTGTCTAGAGATGGCCGTTTTGATCGTGAAATTGAAAGGAGAGTAAATGCTGGTTGTAAGGTTTTGGGTGCTTTGGGAACTTTTGCTAGGAATGTAAATGTTTCCAAAGAAGCACGTTTGAGTATATACAATGCAGTTTTGGTGCCTACGTTGATGTATGGTAGTGAATGTTGGGTTTGGTTGCAAAAGCATAAACGGAAAATGACAGCTGTGGAAATGAGATTTTTACGTGGGGTATGTGGTGTAAATAGGAGAGATCGGGTACGAAATAGATTAATGTATGATGAGTGTGAAATTGAAAAAAATGTTGTAGCAAAAGTTGGTGTTAGTCAGTTAAGATGGTTCGGACATGTTGAGCGAATGTCTAATGAACGTTTGGTTAAAAAGATTTATTTGAATGATTTTGGTGGTATACGTTTGCGTGGACGTCCGATGAGTAGTTGGAGTGGTATGATTGAGAGTGTTTTGCGTGAGCTAAAGTTTCCAAGTAGTAGGAATAAAAGAGCATGTATGAGAAGAATTATGAATGTGGATGAAGCGAAAGTTGCTTGTTTGGATAGGAATGTTTGGAGGCGACTAATTTCGGGATGATGAAAAGAGTTTGTGCCACATTCTTTTGGGTATATGGCGTGATTGTGTATGTATGTATATATGTATGTAAATTAAAACTGAATAAAAATTAAAGTTGGTATGGTCGTATGGTAATAGTGGATGGAGAATGTAGGAAGCTGGTATTGAAATTTAGTGATATTTCTGTCATAAATGTATAGGAAGGCATAGCATTTATAGTTACACACACACATAAATATTATTATATACAGTAGAACCCCGATTATCCGTGCGTGCATTATCCGGGCGGCGGATTCTTCGTGCGGCATTTTTAAATGTCATCCGTGCGCGGATTATCCGTGGCTGACGGCCAGAGGTTGGCGCATGAACGGTGAATGCACCGTGCAGGCGTTCGCATCGGGGAATACCCGAGTTCGGCTCGAGAAATCCTCCGTTTATGTGTTTACTTATTATTTTCGCCAACTGCCGACCGACTTGTTAGTTAAACGTAAACAGACATTCGTTTGACACATGTATTTGTCTGAATAAATTATTAAAAAAAATAAAAATGAGGTCTTTGGATTATCCGTGTTTTCAATTATCCGGCGAAGGCTCGGTCCCGGCTGGCCCGGATAATCGAGGTTCTACTGTATAAATAATTTCTAATTGTTTTAAATAATTTTAATTGCATTATCAAGCAGCAACATATAACTAATTTTTCGAAACTTTGACCAAATAATTAATTTAGTTTTTTTCTTTATTATTATTTTTATTGCTTGACTGCCGTGATCGGACGAGAACGGGTATTTTCAATGTGGTATGGCCGTTGACGTAAATAATCATTTTAATCCATTTACTTATATGTATAAACATTATATATATTGAAAACTATATATATTGTGGTTCTGAAAAGAACCTCTATATTAATATAGAAAAGAATTGAAACATAATATACAAATTATTATATTATTGTTAAACTTTATTCGATTTGCAATCTTTCGTTTAACTTTAATTACGGTAGCAATATTCGATTTCATAATAACGACAATGTTTACAATGTTTGATATATATTTATTTATAAATATAAAAATTATTATGATATATTTGTATATTTATTAACCTTTGTATATCTGAAACCTTTTTATAAATTTTCTTACTATTCAATTTAGTAGAAAAATATATAGGTAAGGTACATGAATTGAAAATTATTATTAATTATCTATTTTTTTTTTTTTTTCTAGAAAAACATAGTTTCATATAAAACTTATCAAATAATTTTACTATAATATACTTTAATTTTTTATTTATTTTTTTAACTCTAATATACATAATATATCACGAAATATTATAAGTACAAATTATATAATTCATGAAATAATGTAATATAAAAAGTAAATAAAATAAAAATGTTCTAACTAAAAAGAGAGCATGTAGGAATATTTTATTTTCCATATTATTTATTATTAAAAGCATTTAAATATATTAAAAATGTGAAAAAAATTCTTTAATATGATTTAATTTGTGGTTTCTAAAGACACCGTTATTGTTTTTATTATCATATATGATAATAATTTAGAGAAATTATTTCTTCTTTGGAGAAGAAACTTTTTTCTTAATTGTTTTTGGTTTAGTAGTTTTCGGTTTTGGTGATTTTGGTTTCTTAACAGGTGATTTAATTGTTCTCTCAGCTTTTGATTTGACGGTGATTTTGATTTTGTAGATTTAGTTTTAGTAGCAGCAGCAGCAGCTGATTTTGTCAAAGTTTTCTTAGCTTTTGCTGATATTTTAGCAGTAAATAATTTGTTTACTTCAGATTTTTCATTTGAAGTACTGGCTGCTGCTTTTGATTTTTTAGCAGCAGTAGCTGTAGTAGTTTTTTTGATTACAGATGATTATTTTGTTTTTGTTGCAGTTGCTGTTGATTTTTTCGCATTAGAAGTGGAGGTGGTAGTAGTAGTACCAGAAGATTTCTTCTTTGTCACAGCCAATTTAAATGAACCAGATGCACCTTTTCCTTTTGTTTGAACAAGTGTTCCAGATGCAACACTAGCAATATTATAAATTTATTACTACATATATAACTATATATAATCTATTACAGCCCTCGACGATAAAGCCCTAACGAATGTGGATGTGGGGTGGTGGATATGGGAGTGGATGGGGTTAGATATTTGTTGAATTCGTTTAGATAATCGGTTAAGATACACTAGAAAAAATTGATGCAAAATTACATATTCTATGAATAAATTTTTTCAAAAAAAAATTTAATATTACGTCAATTATTATAGTAAAAATTACAAATTGCTGCTATTTTACCATTAATAGTTATGTACAATTACATCAATTTACATTATATTTTTTACAGTGTACTCTGTAAAAACTATATCTTAAAGTTATGTAATTTTACAGAGGTTTAAACAGTAAAAATATAAACATTTTGTAATTTTACTGTGTTTATTTACGTAATATTACATTTTTCTGAAAAAACACATTCATAGAAATAACATCGAATAAAATTGTTCGTGAGTGTTTAATTTGTAAAATTGTGAAAGTCTCAACTTTAGAATATTATTATATTAATTTCACCAAGTAACACTCTTTAACAATTTTGTTCGATGTTATTTTTATATTGATGCTTACTGCATTATTGAATAGATGGGGTTAGTAGTATTTATTGTTACTCTTGCTTTTCAGTATCAGTTGTCTTCAGCAACTGATCAAAGCACCATACTAACGAGATCCTAAAGATCGAAACACGTGTCTAAGGTTAAAACTGGCCTGTCATTGATGCATAGCTTTGTAAGCCGATTCAATGACTGAGTAACTTGTAAAATTTGTAAGCTATAGCTAATAGATAAATTATTTTTTAAAATGTATTTCGAAATATTTGTGACATATAAATTTTAAATAAAATAATGGTCATTTATTATAATAGAGTATTTTTAAATCTAATTAATAATTACTTAATTAATAAAAATATATGATTTACAATATAATAATATAGGTATTAAATCCAATGTATTTTGTAAATGCAGTTTTTCTGTATTAAAAATAAATTAAAATAGTAAAAAATCAATCAATATCAACAGTAGATTGATAAGATAAATCCATAAAAATTTATAAAGATAATATCAATCATTGTGACTAGTATAACTGCATTTAACTAAAATTTAGCTTCCTTTCATTACTGATTCATAAATTTTATGATCTAGTTACTTATTTTGTTACCTAGTAACTTGTTTTTTATTGTATATGTCATTTGTATCAGTTTCGCTGATGAAGACGGACGTTGAATTTGTCGGAACGTCGATTATAAATAAATATTAATACAAAACTATAATCTAAAACTGTTTTACACTGTTTTTCTAATAATTGCAAGACCCCATTAATATTAACAACTGATTGATAAGACAAAGCAATAGATATTTATAAAGATAACATCAATCAGTGTGACTAGTAACTGCATTTAAATAAAAATTTGGCTTCCTTTAATTAATAAATTATGAATTTTATGAGATCTAGTTACTTGTATATTGTCACCTAGTAACTTGTTTCCTTGTTGTGTTATTTACTGTAAATATCATCTGTATCAGTTTTTTTTTCTGATGAAAACGGACGTTGAGTTTGTCAAAATGCCGGTTGCTAATAAATATTAATACAGAACTTTAATTTAATTTAAAGCAGTTTTATTTTAAAATAAATTAACTGTGAGATTTAGTTCTGTATTTAATTTTAATTGACGTTACTACGTACTTTACGTACATCATCATTAGAAAAAAAGTACAAATGATATTTGCAATAAATAAACAGAACATAGAAACAAGTTACTAGACGTAACAAAATACAAGTAACTAGATTATAAAATTGCTATAAATTATTAATTAAAGGAAGTCAAATTTTATTTAAATGCAGTTTAAAGTCTGGCGCACACTTATGCCGGTCCGCATCGCATCGCATTGCAATATTATCCGCCCAGTTTTCAGTAAACTATCGCATGAACTTATATGCGATAGTTCATTGAAAACGATCTGGGCGAATAATATTGCAATGCTAATCTCAATCACAATGTATATTACCATCAATATTACGACTGTTAACTTTATCACTTTGCAAATAGAATATAGTTGTTTCATCAACGTTTTCCTTATTTAGTAAAATTAAAATATTTTTAATAGTTTTTACAAAATGCTTCACTATCATATTGTTATCTATGGTAGCTTTTCCGCTGCAAATTTTATTTCGTTTATTTCTTCTTTTTTAACATCTACAAAAAAATTCAATTAATTTTAATTCGTAAATATTTTTTTTAAATATTTTATAGAATTTCTTATGTAAAACAAATAAAAAAATACTAATACTTTTTTCTATCATTTAATATTAACGAGTTATAAACAGTCAAACTTACTTATGAGTACGTGCATAAGGGGTAGGTGACCCATTAAATCAATAAATAATTAAAAAAATCAAAAACACGTCAATTTTATTTTTAATTCGGCTACCTTAATATAAGATAAAATTTTGAAAAAACATAATACATAATAATAAAATACATAATAATTACATATGGGGTAAATTAACACAAATCGGCAAATTGGTTTACTAGTGTTTAAACTAAATTTTACTGAATCAATCATTAAATTTCATAAGTATTCATAAGTTTATGTCTTATTGTCATCTCTATGAATCTGGCAGCGATTTTTAATTATTGTTTATAATAAATTTCTGTATGTGCAGGCAAAAAATTGGAAACCGACAACTAAATTTGTAACTAATTTGTTTTAGGATATATATGGTCTGTTTTCAAAACTTATGGAAAAGACAATAAATAAATGATTACTTATCAATTATTAAGCATATATATTTTTTTGTAAATCTGATTAAAGCTAGTATTTTACTTACAATTTCCGATGCAATGCTTTCCAATTTATATGATAACAATACATTATCCGAATCCATTGTAGTTAAAGTAAATGTTATATTATCACCAGCAGCACATAATCCACAAAGTTTTTCATTATATATTGTTTTAATATTATTTGAGAATCGATACATTGTTTTATAAATTTATAAGCATCATTCAACCGAACAGCGCAAATTGTACAAATACCATTCGGTAATTTGACACTGCAATCCACTTAAAATAAGAAAAGTAAAATATTTAGAAATAATAATGTATATTACAATCAAAACATATTATTTCATTCTTATAATTTCTGGTATAATTGCTTCCAATTTATCTATGAAACGTTTGCCATCTCAATCCAGATTTAGCATTGTAAATGTAAACAATACATTTTTGTCACTTATACATAATTGACAATGTTGCATTAAACTATTCATGATTAAAATTAAATGTTCTACCGAAAAAGCTTCTTACAATAGGAAAAACATAAAAATCTTGTATTTGACAGTATTGGAGGTTAACTTACAAAAATCTGAAACGAATCCAGTTGGCCAGATAAATTTTGTGTAATATTTCTTGTATAAGAAGAAGAATAAGTAATAGCATCGTATTTTTGATAATGGAGGGGGAATTTCGACAGTGACAGCTGCTGAACGTAAATGGCGAATGATTTCGATTTTTTTAACTAACAACTCATTGTTTTCAAAACATTTGCAACAATTAAGATATACAATAATTTAATAAATAAAATTGTGGAATAAATTTGGTATAAGTAAGCTATACAATCCCGAGGAGTTGCTGTGTTCACGTTAGTTGAAAAACCAGTGACTCTCAAAATGTGTATTATGACAAAATGTAATTTTAAATGTGTCTTAACGGTCTTTAAAAAACAAACTCCTACCTGAAACCTACCTACCAAACCTACCCTAACCTACCGGACTTCTTAACGGTCTTTAAAAAACAAACTCCAACCTGAAACCTACCTACCAAACCTACCCTAACCTACCGGACTTCTTTACGGTCTTTAAAAAACAAACTCCTACCTGAAACCTACCTACCAAACCTACCCTAACCTACCGGACTTCTTAACATAACATAACAAAAGGAAAATTACTAATGAAACATTTTGAGGTTCACTGGTTTTTATACACCAAATATGGGCGTTCCGATGTTCACGCATGCGCAAATCTGGTTTTTTTAATATTCGTGAATACAGCAACATCTCGGGATTGTATATCTTACTCCAGCCATAAATTTTATTGAAAATATATTTACAATAACAATATTCATTATATTGTTATATTTTTACAACTGACGTTCATCAGCGCTATCTATGCATACGGAAATCAAATACTTCTCAAAGTAGTTTATAATTTAACCGTTAATGTCGAACAATTAAGATATATAATAATATAATAGACAAAATTGTAGAACACATTTTATTAAAAATATATTTACAATAAAAACATGCATCAAATTATTATATTTTTACAATTGACGTTTACTGGCGCTATCTATGAATAGGAAAATGAAGTACTTTTTAAAGTAGTTTATAATTTAACCTTTAATGTCAAACAATTAAAATATACAATAATATAATGGACAAACTTGTAGAATATATTTTATTAAAAATATACTTACAATAAGAATATTCATTTAATTGTTATATTTTTGCGTCTAACGTTCAACAGCACCATCTATGAACAAGGAATTCAAGTACTTTTTAAAGTAGTGTATTATTTAACTATTAATGTTGAACAATTAAAATATACAATAATATAATAGACAAAATTGTAAAATATGTTTTATTAAAAATATATTTACAATAACAATATTCTTAAAATTGTTATATTTTTACAAATGACGTTCATCAGCGCCATCTATGAATACGGAAATGAAGTACTTTTCAATGTAGTTTGCTTATCAAAAATGTCATTTTCCTAGCATTTACAAAGCTTTATTAATTATTTATTATAATTTAAAATAAAGATTGAAGGAAAAATGATAGTATTAAAAGCTCAAGGTATGTATTGTTATTTATATCATTATTAACAGAATGTGCTATTTTTGTCACTGTCAGCAAACAGGACGCTGCTATTTATTCTTCTTCTTATACTAGCTAAAAACATTACGCAAAATTTATCTGGCCAACTGGATTCGTGTCAGATTTTTGTAAGTTAACCTCTAATACTATCAAATACAATTATTTTATGTTTTACTTATTGTAAGAAGCTTTTTTTGATAGAAAATTTAGTTTTAATCATGAATAGTTTTATGCAACATTGTAAATTATGTGCCAGTGATAAAAATGTGTTGTTCACTATACTTGATCTGGATTCAGATGGCAAACGTTTCGTGGTTAAATTGGAAGCAATTATGCCAGAAATTGTAAGAATGAAATTATTTGTTTTAATTGTAATATACATTATTATTTCTGAATCTTTTACTTATCTTATTTTAGGTGGATTGCAAGATCGAATTACCGAATGGTATTTGTACAATTTGCGCTGTTCGATTGAATGATGCTTATAAATTTATAAAACAATGTTTCGATTCTCAAATAATATTAAAACAACATTTACATGAAGAACTTTGTCGACTATGTGCTGGTGGTGATAATATAACATTTACTTTAACTACAATGGATTCGGATAATGTATTGTTATCATACAAATTGGAAACCATTGCATCGGAAATTGTAAGTAAAATACTAGCTTTAACCAGGTCCACGAAACGAAATTATATGCTTAGAAATTGATAAGTAATCATTTATTTATTGTCTCTTCTATAATTTTTGAGAACAGACAAATTTAACTTAACCTAATTTAGAGTATTTCAAATTTTAATACGTTTGTTGGTTTTGTTTAATTAAAACTTATACAGTGTGTTGACCGCGACCCCGGAACATAGGACTTTAACATGTAAAATCATACTTTCTTAATTTCCTGCTTTTCTAATTATTTTAGGTAAAAAAGCTTCAAAAAGGAGTTGTACAGCATAAAATTCTACATCAGAATCAATTAACAGAATTAATTATACTTGCCCTATAACAGCAGAAATTAATATGAAAATATTAAAAATTAGCTGAAAAATCGGGTTAGCCTTGGAAATGAAACAAAATTGTAAACAATTGGAAATGAAAATTGTATTTATTATTAATTATTATGATAAATTGCATAATTGACTATAAAAATTATTATTGTAAAATTGTTTGTGGTCCTGAAAAGGACCGTTGTTTTTTGTGATTATCAATAACATTAGATTTTTTTTGGATTTTAAATTTAAAAGAAAATAAATCAGAATTATCTTAAATTAAGTGCTCAAATAAATATCCATTGTTTGCCAAGCAGAACCCAAGTCTATCATAAAAATTGCGTTGCATATTTATTAATTGTCGGTTTGTAATTTTTCTGCATTCTTCCACAATTTTTCGTTTCAAAGAGCCTGCATTTGCATGTCTAGTTTTGTAGATATTATTTTTCAAATGCCCCCATAAAAAAAAGTCATTTGGGGACAAATCCGGCGATCGAGCTGGCCAGTTTACTGGACCACCGCGTCCTATCCAGCAATTTGGGAAACATTGGTTTACAAATCTTTTAATTTCATTTGTAGAATGAGCAGGACAGCCATCCTGCTGAAACCAAATCGTATTTCCCCCTGCAACATTATCCAGAGCAGGCCCAATCTCTGTCTCGAGTAACTAAAAATATTTCTGGAAATTTAGTGTGCCATCAATAGAAAAAGGTCCTATAATATTGGAACCTAACAATCCAAACATTCACACTTTCGCGATATTGAGAATGGTTATTTAAAATTAAATGTTGATTTTTTGTGTGCCAACTACGATAATTTTGAACATTTGGTTCTCCATTAATGCTAAATATGGATTCATCAGAAAAGCAAATATTTTTATGTCAGCATTCGCCTTTTCCATTATCGTTTCGCAAAATATCATGCGGTTTACTCTATCATGTTCAAAAATTTCTTGATGGCGAGAATATTTAAAAGATTTGTATTTATGTTTTTTTAATATTTTGAAGGCCGTGGTGTGATGTATTCCTAATCCCGATGCAATTTCTCTTGTACTCACACTAGGATTATTCGATACCGAAGCTAGAACATTTATTTCATTAACGTTATCATCAATCTCAATTTCTTTTTCTGGTGCAACATGTTTTTTAATGCAACTGTGGCATGGATGGAACACTGATCCATATTTAATTTGATTATTAATAACTCTTTGAATTGTGTGAATTGAAAGAATTGGATTGTGAGGATACGAACCCGCAAATAAATCTCGCACTTGTCTTAAACTATTACCACCATAATACAACCTAAGAAATTCATTTCTTTCACTAATTGTGTACTCGTAATTGTCCACCATTTTTTCTAATAATTAACTTTATAAATTGAACACTAATAAATAATTACTGGCAATAAACTCATATGAAACAAGAAAAATAATATTCTTCTGACAGATAAATCGTCAATCTTTTGTTTACAATTTTGTTTCATTTCAAAGGCTAACCCGATTTTTGAGCTAATTTTTAATATTTTCATATTAATTTCTGCGGTTATAGGACATGTAAAATTAATTCTGTTTATTGATTCTGATGTAGAATTTTATGGTCTACAACTCTTATTTGAAGCTTTTTAACCTAAAATAATTAGGAAAGCAGGAAATTAAGAAAGTATGATTTTACATGTTAAAGTCCTATGTTCCGGGGTCGCGGTCAACACACTGTATAAAATAAGTTTTAATTTGATTATATGGACATTTACAATAAAAATTACATAAAACAATTATTATTTTATTAGGTTTACTTATAATAAGTTTATTAATTATTATAATATGTTTCTGCAAGAGTAGTTGGGAATAGCTATTATGAGAAAAAATATTGTTGTCTGTTTTCAGGTTGGTAAAAATTTCGTCTTGTATTCACACAGCTTGTAGTAGGATTTAGATCTCACAAATAAATCAAATATTAGTAAAATATCATAGGGACTAGGTGTTATTAGTAGAAATATATTTCTTTATTGAGATCCCTTTAATCCGGAGATTTTTATTATATGTAATATATAATTTTAATTTATATTTTAGCTGGAATGTACTGAGAAGTTATCGAATTGTATTTGCTCAGTTTGTTCTGTTCGATTAAATGAAACCTATAAATTTGTAGAAAACTGTTTTAAATCGCAAGAAATTTTAAAGCGAAATGCAAAACAACAATCGCAAAATAATAAAGTTATAGAAAACGAAATTAAAAATGAAAGCGAATTTAAAAAAGAGAATATTGATGAAGAATATATTAAACTAGATTTGGAAACTGATATAAACATTAAAGTTGAAGAAAGTTTAGAATCACAAAATAATACAAATGTTGGTGCTGTTTGTATGAAAGAAGAAGCTATTAATGAAGAGGACATTGAAGAAATAGAATTGGAAACTGATACAAATATTAAATTTGAAGAAAGTTTGAAATCAGAATTTTTAGATTTACATTCAGAAATAATAATTAAGGAAGAATATTCAGATTTTGAGAATGAAATCGATATAAAACATTGGCAAGCTAGTAGAGATTTGAAGAAAAATAATATTTTCAGCTCGGAAGAAAATGATGAATCTGTAAAGAAAAGAAATTCTCATAAAGGTACGTTATGTGAGAAAACTTTTACTGATAGTGGAAAATTAAGGGAACATATCCGTTCTCATACAAAGAAGAAACCTTATAAGTGCAAAATATGTAAAAAAGCATTTACTCAAAATGGTAATTTAAAAGTTCATATTCGTTCTCATACAAATGAGAGACTTTATAAATGCAAAATTTGTGAGAAAACTTTTACTGTAAGTGGAAACTTAAGACAACATATCCGTTCTCATACAAAGGAGAAACCTTATAAATGTGAAATATGTGAGAAAACTTTTACTGTAAGGGGTAACTTAAATGTACATATCCGTTCTCATACAAAGGAGAGACCTTATAAATGCGAAATATGTGAGAAAACATTTACTCAAAGTGGAGATTTAAGAAAACATATCCGTTCTCATACAAATGAGAGACCTTATAATTGCGAAATATGTGACAAAGCATTTACTCAAAGTGGACATTTAAAAAATCATATTCTTATACATACAAATGAGAGACCTTATAAATGCGAAATATGTGAGAAAACTTTTACTCAGAATGGAAATTTAAAAAGGCATATCCGTTCTCATACAAATGAGAGACCTTATAAATGCAAAAATGTGTGAGAAGCTTTTATTATTAGTGACATTTTAAAGAGACATATCCGTTCTCATGCAAAGAAGACACCTGAAGAATGCAAAATAGGAAACTTTTACAGAGAGTAGAAATTAAAAAAAAACATTCGTATTCAAAGCGTAATTCATTAATTTTTGTAGTTCTCTTTTTATTAATGGTTAATCTTTAAATATTGTTAAGTTTCATTCAGACTGGTCTTTGTTTTATTGCAGAGCTAGTGGTTCTGAACCAAACAACATGTGAGCTTATAGGAATACATTGCGAATGGACGGATTTAGTTTCATTAGCAAATTTTGTTTTTTCGCAGCCAAAGTCTGACCTAACCAAGGTTTCTAACAAAAATTCACTTATGATTTAAGAACGGCCAATCAGAATTCAGTAACATGAGATAGCGATGTATATTTGTTTTTATGAAAGAAACGTTAAATTTATAATATATAAATGAGCAATTTAGAAAATAAAATTAATATTATTTCGAAAAGGCGTATTTAATATACTAAAATAAAATTTATTTTAGAAACAGAAGAAAAATTTGCGAAAATATAGAAGATGATAAATTTATCGTATAAACTTACAAAATTTTATTTATGCAGTATACAATTTGAAATATTAGGTTTCGCATTCGTATTTTTGAAATGATTGTACAGGTCTTATTTTATATATAAATTCTTCTTCAAACATATTTAACGCAAAACAATTTAAACTGAAAAAAAAAAAAACTGTACTGAATGTAATCAAAAACTGTTTGGAATGTAAACAACGTAAACAGTAAAGTCAAAAATGATTTTCAACAACATTTAAAATGTCATCACTGCGCAGGCGTAACTGAAAATTGATCAAGACAGACAGGCAATGTAAATGATCAAGTTTTTTCGCTGCGTTAAATCGTGAAACTAAAACTAAATCGTAAAACTGTTTTGGCAGCATGATTATTATCTTAAACAAAATTTAAATGTTAAGGCTCATTCAAACTGGCGTTTTAGCACAAGAATTTGAGCAATCCGAACATTTAACACATTTTTAGTTTTTACACCAAGTCCAACTCTTGTACTTGTGCATAAAACGACAGTCTGATTGAGACTTTCTGTACAATGATATTTTTTAATTTCTATAAAAATCAACATGTATTTAGAAATTTATAACACAACATGAAATGACAATTTGTTTATACATTCCTAATACATTTTGAAATTTTCCGTCTTTATTGTGACAAGAAGATAACACTTTGTTGATATTGTAATGTAAAAATGACAGCATTTGCCTAAATTAATTTTATGTATTTTTTTAAATTTATATTAATTTTATTATTATTAAACATGTAAAATATATTAAATGTTATTTATAATGAAATTCAAATTAATAAATAAATCAATATTATTTTGTAATATGTATTGATAAGTTGTTTTAACTTTATTTAATAACATGAATAATAGTATATTATTTAACGAGCAAATAATGGCACCTATAATGTACGAGGATGTCGTTTAGTCCACGAGCGTAGCGAGGGGAATAAAACATCCGAGTACATTGTAGGCATTATTTGCAAGTCAAATACTATACTTTATCTACAACTGCTTATATATTTTTAATATTGTACTTACTTATTCAAATCTATGATGTTAACAACTAACTAACTAACTACAACTGTCATTTTATTACTTTGACTGATAACTGCTGCCATCTGGCATAGAGATATTTAGTTTGTTGATGTTGCCTAGCAACGAAGCGTGCGTACGGAAATCAAGTTAATAAAGATCGTTTCTTTATTTCCCTTGGTTAATAATGACTAATATTTTATTAACCTTGGTTAATAAAGACTAGTATTTTATTTCCCTTGGGCTATAAAGACTAATATTATTTATCTGATTTTATATATATATATATATATATATATATAATGACCATATAACAAAGCAGTTGTAGATAAAATATTTTTCTTTAAGCCTATCATAGGACCTATAAAAGTTAAGGTTCAGATTTTGTGGCATCGACCATCTAAGTAATGTTCCTATATATTTAGTCAAATATTTATTGTTTCTGTAATATAAATTGTAAAAATTTATGAAAATCATACATTTTCATACTTATTTCAGAAACACAAATAAGGAAATGTTTTTTTTTTTACTTAATTACATTAATTAATATACATATATGTCATAAGATAAAAATATTATATATAAAATATTTAAATAATATCAATGAAATAAGTCGTTTGTTATTTATAAATTTAATAATATGTTTAATATTGCAACAATATTAACATAAACATTGTTATTAATTCTCAATTTTAATATAGATATAATTATTAAATTATTGATTTTTAAATGTACCATTTTTGTATAATGATGTCCATTTCGTTCTGTTTTAAAATTTATTGATTGAGTTAGATTATGAATTCGTAATTTAATATAATGAACTTTAATTATTTAACTTTATGATCAGCAGCGGTAGTTGTAGTCGATTCAATATGCGATTATCTGATAATGAATAAATATACAGTAGCATTAAATTTTCAAATTATAACCTTTTTTTCGGAACAAACTTGACATTTATAAGATAAAAATAACGTTACATGCATTTTACGACGAAAAGAATGAAAAATATCGGGCTACATTCGAAAGTTTCGTTTGAATAAGTGATTAAAAACATAAATTCTGCATAGTTATCAATTTTCTCTAGAGCATTTTAAACTTTTTCATCCTCGTCGTCATCATCAAATAAAAATTTTCTCACATTTATAATAATTACTTTTCGTTTGAACATGGCGTGAATGTGTATGTATGTATGTATTATTCATACATCTATCAGATTTCGTTTAGTGTTCGACTTTCCGTAAGTCCGTTAACTCGGTGATTATATCACTAGAAAATTACTCGTACGCCGCTCTAATTCCGAATTAATATTCGAACCCACCAGAATTTGTTTTGAACCGTTTGCAACGCTAAAATGAGGTGATTGAAAACGGGTAAAACCATTTTCAAAATAGTGCATCGCAAAATACTTAAATTTTTCTATTTTTATTTCTTTTGTCTAAATTTTATTTAAATAAACAGCTAGAAGCTACAACAAATAGCAATTGATTAAACTTTTTCAAAATTAAATATTGTGCGTTTAACGGAAATACGCTGCTATTACTTCTTAATACTAGAAATATATAACAAAATTCATCTGACCAACTGGCTTCTCTATAAGTTAACCATCTAATATTGTCAAATACAATATTTTTATGTTTTATTTATTGCAAGAAACTTTTTTGCTAGAAAATTTATTTTTAATCATGAATAGTTATATACAACATTGTCAATTATGCACAAGTGATACAAATGTATTGTTCACTATACTTGATCTGGATTCAGATGACAAACGTTTCATAGATAAATTGGAAGCAACTGTTCCAGAAATTGTAAGAACTAAATATTTTGTTTTAACTTTAATATACATTATTATTTTTCAATCTCTTGCTATTTTTAATTAGATTGCAAGATCAAATTACCAAATGACATTTGTACAATTTACAGTGTTCTTTTGAATGGTGCCTATAAATTTATAAAACATTTTTTTTATTTTTTAAATAATATTAAAACGCTGATCGGTTGAATGATACTTATACATTTATAAAACAATGTATGCAAAATATTTGTATCTTTAATCTATGGTGGTAAACTATGCATGCGTCCTTATTAAATTTATCTCCAGTCAATTTTAATCGATGTTGGTCTGACATCACGATTTAAATTTGATTTTTTTTACTAATTATTGACATTAAACATTTAATGAAATACCTAAATTGTAATAAATTTTGTTTAAGTGGTCACTTAAAAATCATATTAAGCGTAAATTAAATATATAAATTTTTAGGTAGAAACTCAATGTTTCAATATAAACAAATTGGCAAATTACGTTAAATAGAATAGAATGTGTAGAAACAAAAAATACTATAATAAAAGTATTATTTCATTGTAACGTATATTTGATATTTTGCTTGAATAAAATGCGTGCATAATTTGAAAGAATTTTTTGTTTGGCATATTATCATTAGTGATTTGTTTATATAAATGTACTTCGCCTTGTAGATAAATTATTATTACATATGAATAGTTTATTTTTGACAATACTTACAATTATGTAAGTATGTAGTTAATAATTGTAAAAATTGTATTTTAATTTTATTTTTTTCTCTTGATTGTTTGTACGTACATTTTAAGTTATAATTGTGTACCTAAACAAAATGTTTGTATGATATGTCCGCAGTTCAATTTGACTGTATCAATACATATACATATGAAATATGATCAAATATCAAACACAGCTAATATAATATATGTAAGTTTTTCAATATCTTATTTGTTGTAGCATTTATGTACGTTGTTGCAGTATCTTGATTTACTAATAAAAATTATTTGTTATAGTCGCTATATACTTGTTTATTATAGTATACAGTTCAGAAGCAGATAAGTTTCATGAATAAAATAAAGTAATAGCTTTAGTGCATATAATTTTATTATTATGTAATTATACAATTTATGCGAAGCATATGTATTATTGCTAATATACAGTAGTTTTCATGTTGTACGAATCGTATGCAGGTCTGCAAAAAATATGTTTTATAGTAGAATTCTGATCGGATCTGTAGCATTACAGAATGTTTTGTCTATTTCTAGTAAATAGTTTTTTTTTTATTTAGTAGAAAATGACATAATTATTTTGTAATATTACAGCGCTGTTTCTATATAATTCTATCATTTTAATTCAAATCTAGAATAGAAATTATAACATTTGACATAGAAAACTGTAATTTTAATCTCAGAGTTCTGAATATCCATTACTCTTCTATTTTAAATAATAAATAATTCGAACATCTTTTAAGGTGTTTTTTGTTAATAATAATTATGTAATGTCAAAAAATGGAAAAATTGGTTTTAATAGTTCTGTGGTAATGATGGTATACATATAGGTAATTGTGTTGTACCTACTTTAGCGTATGCTGATGACGTGGTTGTTTTGGCTGAATCTGAAGAGCAACTGAGAATGATGATTGATAGAATTAATGTTATTGGTAAAGATATGAATTTTGTGTTGAATGTTACTAAGTGCAAAGTTTTAGTTTTTGAGACGGGTGACTTGACCATTGAATGTAATGTATCTGTTGATGGTGCACGTTTAGAGCAAGTAGATGGATTTGTGTATTTGGGTAGTTTATTATTTAAGGATGGTCGTTTTGATTGTGAAATTGAAAGAAGGATTGTAAGGTTTTGGGTGCTTTGGGTACTTTTGGTAGGAATGTAAATGTTTCCAAAGAAGCCCGTGTGAGTACATACAATGTTGGGTTTGGCTGCAAAAACACAAAAGAAAAATGACTGCTGTGGAAATGAGATTTTTACATGGGGTATGTGTAACTAGAAAGAATTGGGTGAAAAATAGATTAGTGTATGATGATTGTGAAATTGGAAAACAAAAATGTTGTTGCAAAAGTTGGTGTTAGTCAGCTAAGATGGTTCTGTCATCTTGAGCGAATGTCTAATGTACAT
>CAWYQG010000264.1:0-104986 GCA_963966155.1 Clivina fossor | reverse complement strand
TTACTATTTAAATCAATTGAAGTTGCTGTTGGCACTCGGTGAAACATTGTAAATGAAATAAAATAAAATAAAACACTCGGTTGAAGTTTCACAAAATTAAAAAGTTATAAACTTTATTAGCTAATTTCGGCAGTTATGCCATCATCAGAAGTTATAGGGAATATATTAAACACTATATTAAAAAAAACAAAGACTATATATTGAAAAATGTCGTTGCTCTAATAAAAATACAAGCGCTATAAATAAGCAACAAACGCTATATATAAATAACAAATGCTATATTAAGTAACACACGCTATATATAAATGACATGTGCTATACAGAATTAACAAACGATATATATAAGTAACATATGCTATACAGAATTAACAAACGCTATATATAAGTAACATATGCTATATTTAAATTACAAATGCTACATTAAATATTACTTAGATTTGCAAAATAACCTCAACATCAATAAAAAAGTTTAAAAAGACGGATTTAAAATTATAGGGGAAATGGACAATAATCAAACGGATACAAATAAATAAACATTCTGTATTTTAACTTTATAACCAAATATGAATAAGATAAAACAATAATCAAACGGATACAAATAAATAAACATTCTGTATTTTAACTTTATAACCAAATATGAATAAGATAAAACAATAATCAAACGGATACAAATAAATAAACATTCTGTATTTTAACTTTATAACCAATTATGAATAAGATAAAACAATAATAAGATAAAATAATAAGATAAAGTTCATTGAACAATTAAAGCCTTCTTCGCCTTGGATGGGCGACCCACATTCCTTTTTTTTCCTATTGGAATATTTTTAGCCTCAACTGGAGGAACAATTAATTTCAACCTGATTGCCAGACCCAAAATATGCTTGCACATATAGTTTTTAAGAAATGCTGGACAATCACAAGTACTTTTTAAATAATTTTCTGTATTTAATACAACTTCATATTGATCGCAACACAAATTTTTGTATTGATCGAATGTTGAGATATCCGTCATACATTTATCTTCCGATAGATGTTTCAATTTTTTACCGGGTACAAGATAATTAGTTGCATTTAATAATTTTACAATTTTAATATCCTTATTTTCACGAGCCCAGTTATATGATGCCGTCCATATATTCAATGTCAAGGTTATTTTCGCTTTCGTGTAGTATCTCATATGAAGAAACAAATGACTGTAAGTCATCTTGAGGTATAATACTATTATCAATTAACATTTTTTCCAATTCACCTAAAGATATTGTAGTAGGCCCAAATTCTTCGTTGCGAATCTTGCTTAATGTGTTTTGGACTTGTCTTCTAGTAGGCAATTGTACTTTATTTTTTGCCAGCAATTCTATTACTTTTTTGGGTTTAACATTGTAATCTTCTTCAACAAATTGTTTAATTGCCATTCGTGCCTCATAATTTATAGTCTGTTTTGCTTTATTTTCACTTAATGCGTGTGAGTGTTCAGAACTTGATCTGTACAATAGTACTTCATTGCTTGATGAAACGTAAAACAAGCGAACTCTGCCAGCACACTGCTCTCCTTTAAATTTCACCTTATTGCATCTATATATTACTATTATATTTCCATCACTGTCTTTATAATTTGTCCATCGGCTCCAACATTTTTCTTGGTCAATTGCACTTATTGCGGAAACACTGTCCGGGAAAGAGCATTCCTTGTTCCATATTATGGGTGTTCTCTTCTTCCTTTTCTTGGGAACTTTGTTTTCCACTTCTTCATCGGACATATATTCCGTAACATATTCTTCCATCTAGTAGAGGATTAGATGTAAAATTATTTTATTACAGCAATTTAAATTAAATTTACAAAAATAATTAAATTAAACATACCTGTGAATATATTCTATCCTGCAATTGAAGACAAATATTTCAGACGCAGGTGCTTCGATGTTTTGATTTAGTTTGTGAGGTTAGGACGCGGGACATTTCACTAGACATGAATATAGCAGAAATCTATAAGTTTAATAAAATTGTATATATAGCAGAATTGTTTTACATATATAGTAATATGTATTTCAATTTATTATTAAAGATTTATAGCAAATTGTTTTAATTTTTATAGTGTTTATCATTTCATAATATAGTATTTGTAAATTTCTTATATAGCGATTTTATATATTATATATAACGTTTGTAATTCTTATTATAGCGTTTGGTATTTGAATATATAGCGGTTTATTGGTACCCGAAGTTATAATACAAAAAAGTATAACAAGTGTCTATATATATATATACATTTTATCCATACATATTGAAAACAAACAAAAAAGAGGGGGGGAATTATTTTGAAAATTTATGTAGAAAAACATCTGTAAAAGGTGAATTTAACAAACTAAGTTGATCGTTCAGTAATTTTGCATCTGTACCTAACGCTTTCTTAATTTCAAAGTTTTCCAAGAAGGTGAGTTTTAATCCTTTACAATGTAAATGTAAAATTTTCAAGTTTTCTATGGAACAATTATGGTTAAATTCAATTAAGTGATTTGCTAAATTAGAATTGGTTTTACCATGTATAAAGCTATTAATGTGCTCTTTAAACCTAATCTTAAAACTACGGCCTGTTTGGCCTACATAAACAGAATTACAGTCATTACATTCTATTTTATAAATATGTTACAGGACGGCTGATATTTTTAATATTTTACCGCTCTGTAAACAAATATATTACTAAACGGCTGATATTTGAATATCTCACCGCTTTGCCACCAAATATGTTACAGGACGGCGGTAAAATTTATAATTACTAAATAAAAAGGATTATTAATTTTAAACACTAACAATTAATAATTGCCACCGTTCTGACATTTAAAATAATAAACAACTTATAGTTATTAGTAGTGCAAAATATCGATTTATTTACTACTAATAGCTATTTGTTTCTATACTTATATATGCTGCCACCAGTTACATTAAGTTAAGCTTAATGTAACAATTTTGATTAGATTCGAATTTAATCAATAATAAATCTGAAAAGGGTAAATGCTATGGATTTGGTAATAATCGCAGTTTAATTTTTATAAGAATATTTATTAACAAAAAAATGAATAGCTTAATGTAAAAAAAATAAAATATAAATATTAGTTATTGAAATATAAAAATATACAATAAAATACATGAAATAAATTTGTGAAAAATGCTTCAAATTGCTTCGTTGCATAAAAAACTATATAACAGTAAACAAAATAAACAAAAATTACTTACTAAGAAGTATTTTCCTTAGATCACACATTCTTGTGATTTTACGATCAATTATCAGAACAATCACTTAAGATCCGAACCTTCCGAACTGATTTTAAGTTTTTGTATATGATAATTTTACAATTGACTTGAATTTTTCTTAAACTCTGAACCTTCCGAACCGATTTTAAGTTACAATTCTGATCAACTTTGACTTTAAACTTTTTCAACAATGTATTAAAATTGACTCACTTAAATGCACTCTAATTAATTCGCTGACTAGACTGATTTCTTTTTGCTCGTTCTAACTCTGTTCTGACTTGTAAGTCACTAACTCGTAAGTCACTCTCTAACTCTTTTTCTGTCTACAGCCCTTTTTAAGAGAAAAATCCTAAGATTTTTGTATCAGAGTGGGAGTTCCACTTTTTGAAACCAATACTTTAATTGGTCACCCCTTCCGTGAGGGGGTGGCTACCACTCTGATTGGTTACGAATTTAACAATAAAATTTCTACGAAGAGCTGGTGTCAATTTAGAGTTCGTTCACTTAAGAAAACTTTCTAAATTTTATTACAGGGCAGCGAGCCCTGATGCAACACAAAAGCGAGTCAATCCTTTGTTAGAATTTTTACAAGGTTTACCCTTTTTAAAGAATAGAAAAAAAAACATCTTAGAAATTAGTTCCACTAAATAAAAAAAACGAATAAATTTTGAATCTTTGACACGAACTTGCAATTGACTTGACTTTGAAATATTATGTGTGATTTTAGGAAAATACCCTTTACAAAATCTTGACATTTTTTGAACTATTTCTAAAATATAGTTTTATGGCTTGAAACTAACTAAAAAAGAAACTATTTTTAAAATACAATTTTATGGCCAAAAACTAACTAAAAGAAACTCTGTGCTAAAGCCCGCTGTTACAACTCCTTTCCCCTTAAAATAAGTTATAATTTCAAAATTATAACTTATAATACTTATTGTCTTGCCCACTTCTTTTTCTTTTTCTTGATTTGATCCTCAAGTTTATCACCTCTGGAGCGCTTTTAGATGATGATATTTGACCGAAAAGAACTTTCTGCGAAGTTATCGGTGCTGTCTGCTAATGCGGTGGAAGTGCCACTTTTGCATACAATTAGCAGGTTTGGTGGAGGTACCACTTATCCCAGCAGTACAGGTTGAAATCGATTCTTGGCATCAATAAGTTGTTTTACGTAGATGTTAGAGTTGGGAAGCTGTAACAGAAATCTCTAGCAGTATCTTGGCCTAATATCCAAAAGCTTACAAACAAACAAAAAATCTAACTTATATTTATCTATACTAATCTAAACTGAATATTTAATTTATATACTACATATTTAATCAAAAAAAACAAATTAAAAAAAATCTAAACTATTCTTAACTATTTTTTACTTATTATACATAATAATCTTACTATCTTATCTGTTATATCTAATCTTTTAATAATAATCTAACTATCTTATGATTACTTAACTAAACCCTAGATTTTAGCTTTAAAGAAATTTACAAAAATAAATCAATTTAAATTACAAAGTTTCTTACTTTCTTTCGAGCTAAAATTTAGGTTGGCTATCGTGGGCAGGAGGGCCAATTTCCTGAATGCATAACATCTTTTTATGATCTGATACCCGAATTATCAAAAATAAATCAAAATTCTTAAGACTTTATAAAAGTAGTCAATAAAAATAAACTACCGTTTAATACTCGTATTTTTCATTTCATTTTTCATTATCTTAACTTATAATTAATTATCTAATTTATCTAAAATTTTCTTTTTCACAATTTAACTACGTTACATTCAAAATTGTCATAACTATTCATAGTCAAAACTTTATATTTTTTTAAAACTGATTAAATTATAGCAATTACAACTAATAATGTATAACTTACATTATATTTTAAAATTACCAATGACTATTCGTAATCAAAACTTTATAATTTTTCAAAATTAATCAAATTATAACAATTACAAGTAATTAATATTTAACTTACTTTTTCTCTAGAGAGTATCGCTGTTTCTTTTTTTAAATTTAATCTGTGTTTTCTTCAATTCAATCTTTTTCTTTCTTATATTCGCAGACAACTGCTTTGTCTCATTTTCTCGGCATGCCTCACACATGACCTCGGGTCTGGGGGAATCCCTACTATTTTCTTTAGTTTCTTCACAACTTATTTTGTTTTCTTCATAATCAGAAGACTTTGTCCCACTTCTTGAGAGAACTGACGAACTCTCCACGATAATGAATGAACATGAGAGAACTTCATTATCTTGTTTGTCGATGGAACAATCTTCGATTTCTTCTTGTTATTGCGTTGTTGGCCACCAACGAATAACTACCGATTTCCTTACACTTAATAATTTATTTATTATTATCACTTTATCTAAAACAAAACTGAAAACTTTTTATACGCAGACATTTCTTATTTAAATACTTTTTATAGATTCACTCTATAAAACTCAAACTCACGCATCACGCGTTATTGAACATATTAACACATTTTCAAAATAATAATATTTAAAAACTTTTTTAAAAACACAGTACAATTTAAAACTCTCAATTTAACTGTACTCAATAATATTTAACACTTCTAATAAATCTAATGTCTAAACTTAAATTAATAAAATTCGCCGAATAATAAAAATTAAAATACTTTTGCTACACTTAAAAGACTATTAACTATGTTTTTCTTTGCAGCATGATCGTGTTTATCTATTATATTTAAATAATGATCAATATTACATCTTTTTGTCCACAAATTATTTAATAATTCTATACTAAACGATTTCAATTTATTTTTTAATCCATTCAAAAATCGTAAACAAGAAACTACTACCGAATTATTACAAAACAAAATTTTTATAAAGAATCTTTTAAATGAACCGTAATGAGTTTTTCTTATCATACTGTTACATATAAAACCATTAAATTGTTGTTGATATAACGTACGTCTTTGTTCTTTCCACATACTCAAAAATAAACTTACAACATACCACAAACAAAAACCATCAATTGATGACATTACTATCGCTAAAATCATTCCTAAAAACTGTAAAATGAAAGAAACATTAAAAATATTATTTATAAACTTTTTCAGTGTTTTGAAATTGATATTCTTCTCTGGCAAGTAATTTCTTGAATTGTTTCTATCTTCTCTGTTGTTGCTAATACATTGGACTAGATTTAATTTTTCGAGCCAACCATGATTTTCTTCTATTCCAACTACTGAAATCTTTAAATTACCATTTTCTTCCATCTCTAATTTGTCAACTTCAACTATTTCATTTTCTTCGTTTATTAGATCAATCTCTTCTTGTATATGCATGTCTTCATTTGTTTCATTCTTTTTGTCAGTAACTTTCGTTTTCGGAAACTTATCTATCTCAAGAGTCATAATCAGTTCTTCAACTTTAGTTTCATATGTATAAACTTCTTCATTTGTTTCTCTGCCGTTTTCAATAGATTTCGAATGATCAGTTTTACTTAATTCATCTAATGTTTTACCTAAACTTTTTTCGCTTGTTAGTAACTCATTCATATTTGACGGAATAATATCTGTTGTCGTATTAGGGTCGCATGCTTTAATATCTGCTACATTATCAAAGATTATAAAATTTAAATTAACTTGTTCTACATTTACGTATTTACTACAATCTACATACTGGCAATTAACTATTGCAAATTCTTTAGTTTTTAATGTAGATAATAAATTGTTATTGTTATTTTCATTGCACATACTCGTATTATTAACAGCGAAATCTATAATATTTTTCGCAACTATATTGTTGTTTGTCACTCTACTCTCAGCAAGAGTTTTATGATCCGTATTACTTATTTCTTTATGAGTTTCTATACTATTTTGACTACTATTTATGCAAGTATTTTCAGCGTGATCAATTTTTAAAACTTTAAAACATGTAACTTCTTTTATGTCACTATTTTGTCTAAAATTACATTTACTTTCTAGATTATTAATTTGAATTTTACAATTACTATTATAATTATTTTTACTAATATCGCTGCTTTCCTGATTATTAGGTTGATTTGATATGTGTTTATTACTGTTGAATTCATTTGGTTTTACACTACTTATAATATTTACATTACTACTATTATTTATAACATTATGTTTAATATACTCAAACCTTTTTGCAATCACGATTGTATCTTCAAAAGATACAAGATTAAAAATTAACATATCGCGCTGTAAATATGGTAACATGCCAATAACAAATTGCTTTAAAAGCCTGTTTTCAAATTTATTAATCGTATGTTGTTCATTAACATCTATTACTGGATCATAAAATTCTTTTACAATAGACTTTAACCGATCTACATATTCTTCTACCAGTTCGTCTGTTTTTTGATAACAATTTCTTAATTTATTATCTACCGTTATAAAATCAACACGCGGACTAAATCTATTTATTAATTTTTCTTTAAAATAATCCCAATTTGCTATATCTTTTATTTCAGGGTCATTAACTACTATAAATTTTGCTTTGCCTTTTAAATTAATTTTAACAAATGCGATTGATTTTATATCAGTCCACTTTTCTGTAAATCTATAATTTTCATATACTCTGAAAAAATCTTTTACCGACTCGCTTGATTCGCCTGAAAAACTCGGCAATTTATTCAACAAACCCAATAGTTTTTCCATTTTTAAATATATAAAAAAAAACAAATAAATTAATCACAATTTAAAACAGTCAAGGCTACTGATATTTCGTATCCCACACCGCTGCCAACCAAATATGTTACAGGACGGCTGATATTTTTAATATTTTACCGCTCTGTAAACAAATATATTACTAAACGGCTGATATTTGAATATCTCACCGCTTTGCCACCAAATATGTTACAGGACGGCGGTAAAATTTATAATTACTAAATAAAAAGGATTATTAATTTTAAACACTAACAATTAATAATTGCCACCGTTCTGACATTTAAAATAATAAACAACTTATAGTTATTAGTAGTGCAAAATATCGATTTATTTACTACTAATAGCTATTTGTTTCTATACTTATATATGCTGCCACCAGTTACATTAAGTTAAGCTTAATGTAACAATTTTGATTAGATTCGAATTTAATCAATAATAAATCTGAAAAGGGTAAATGCTATGGATTTGGTAATAATCGCAGTTTAATTTTTATAAGAATATTTATTAACAAAAAAATGAATAGCTTAATGTAAAAAAAATAAAATATAAATATTAGTTATTGAAATATAAAAATATACAATAAAATACATGAAATAAATTTGTGAAAAATGCTTCAAATTGCTTCGTTGCATAAAAAACTATATAACAGTAAACAAAATAAACAAAAATTACTTACTAAGAAGTATTTTCCTTAGATCACACATTCTTGTGATTTTACGATCAATTATCAGAACAATCACTTAAGATCCGAACCTTCCGAACTGATTTTAAGTTTTTGTATATGATAATTTTACAATTGACTTGAATTTTTCTTAAACTCTGAACCTTCCGAACCGATTTTAAGTTACAATTCTGATCAACTTTGACTTTAAACTTTTTCAACAATGTATTAAAATTGACTCACTTAAATGCACTCTAATTAATTCGCTGACTAGACTGATTTCTTTTTGCTCGTTCTAACTCTGTTCTGACTTGTAAGTCACTAACTCGTAAGTCACTCTCTAACTCTTTTTCTGTCTACAGCCCTTTTTAAGAGAAAAATCCTAAGATTTTTGTATCAGAGTGGGAGTTCCACTTTTTGAAACCAATACTTTAATTGGTCACCCCTTCCGTGAGGGGGTGGCTACCACTCTGATTGGTTACGAATTTAACAATAAAATTTCTACGAAGAGCTGGTGTCAATTTAGAGTTCGTTCACTTAAGAAAACTTTCTAAATTTTATTACAGGGCAGCGAGCCCTGATGCAACACAAAAGCGAGTCAATCCTTTGTTAGAATTTTTACAAGGTTTACCCTTTTTAAAGAATAGAAAAAAAAACATCTTAGAAATTAGTTCCACTAAATAAAAAAAACGAATAAATTTTGAATCTTTGACACGAACTTGCAATTGACTTGACTTTGAAATATTATGTGTGATTTTAGGAAAATACCCTTTACAAAATCTTGACATTTTTTGAACTATTTCTAAAATATAGTTTTATGGCTTGAAACTAACTAAAAAAGAAACTATTTTTAAAATACAATTTTATGGCCAAAAACTAACTAAAAGAAACTCTGTGCTAAAGCCCGCTGTTACAAATACCTGATTTATACAGTTTGTTGTTACACATTAACTTATTATTAACAAAAATATGTTTTAGAGTAAATTTATTGTAGAACGCTGTTGTTATATTTAATTTTCGCCAATTCATATCTAGACTAAAACTAAGATCTTTGACATAATTTAATTTTTTATAAATTTTATTAGAAGGTTTCTCCGTTGTTACAGGGTATATATCCTTTAAAATTTTTTGTTTGTGTTTCTTATTTACTAAGGAAGTGACAGTTGACTCTTTGTAACCATTGTTTTTAGCAATATTTAAAATAATTAAAAGTTCTTTGTTATAATTTACTTTATTCATCGGAATATTGACTAGTCTATAAGTTAAACTATGAAGTGCAGCTAATTTTGTACCCCAGGGGTGATAAGAATTTGCCGGGATTATTACATCCGTAAAAGTATCTTTCCTAAAAATGCTAAAATCCAATTGACCTGCAGTATTATGAATTGTAATGTCTAAAAAGTTAATCTTGCTATCAATTTCTATTTCCATAGTAAATTCTAAGTTCTTATCTGCTGAGTTTAATAATTTAACAAGTTGTTGTAGTTGGCGTTCAGTACCTGTGACCAGGCATATCACGTCATCTACATATCTGTACCAAAAATGTATATTTTTAATTAAATTGTTATTATAGTTGAGAAATTTGTTTTCAAAAAAATTCATATAAATTTCAGCTAGCAAAGGGGACAACGGAGAACCCATGGCTAGACCCTCATTCTGTTTATAAAAACTATCATTAAAATAAAAATAATTTTGACTTAAGCAAAGTTTTAATAGTATTAACAGTTCTGAAGAAATTAACGAATTAACGTTATTCTGAATTAAAAGATCATTAACAATCTCTAATAATTTTTTCGTCGGAATACTTGTGAAAAGACTTTTGACATCAAAAGATACTAATTTGGCGCTAGGAGGTATTTTTAAATTTTGTATTTGATTAATCAACGTTAAGCTGTTTTTTACACCGTGTGTTGAAGAAAAATTAAGAAGTTCTACAATTTTAAAGTTCAGAAATTTACACAATTTGTAAGTAGGTGCATTAATGAATTGAACAACCGGTCTGATGGGAATATTTTCTTTATGTAATTTGGGTAACCCATATAAAATTGGAGCTAAGGGGTTCATTGTTAATAATTTATAGTTTTCATTTTCCGGAATGAGATTTTTACATAATTTTAAAGTTGATTTAAGATCTGTTTGAAAAGTAGTCGTTGGGTCCGATTTGAGTCTAGTAATCTGATTATCATTTAAAAAACTGTCAACTTTTTGAATATAATCAGCCCTATCAAGAATCACAATACTATTACCTTTATCTGCATTTGTTAAGATTAAATTATTACATTTAATTTTATTTTTAATTGATTTTATACACTTCTTTTCAATTAAAGACTGTTTATTTACATTTTCTTGCGGTTTATTCAAGTATTTCTTGAATGTAGATAAGGAACTTGCTATGTCTTCAGGGGATAGATTAAAAAGTGCAACATCTGAATCTATTACTGACTTTATAACTTCATTATTTGTGTTTCTTGAATGTGGAGCAAAGTTGAGTCCCTGTTCTAAAAGATTAGTTTCTTCATTATTGAGTGTGGTATTTGAGAGGTTAACAAGCCTTGGTTTAAATGTAACAACGGAGAAACCTTCTAATAAAATTTATAAAAAATTAAATTATGTCAAAGATCTTAGTTTTAGTCTAGCTATGAATTGGCGAAAATTAAATATAACAACAGCGTTCTACAATAAATTTACTCTAAAACATATTTTTGTTAATAATAAGTTAATGTGTAACAACAAACTGTATAAATCAGGTATTTATAAAATAGAATGTAATGACTGTAATTCTGTTTATGTAGGCCAAACAGGCCGTAGTTTTAAGATTAGGTTTAAAGAGCACATTAATAGCTTTATACATGGTAAAACCAATTCTAATTTAGCAAATCACTTAATTGAATTTAACCATAATTGTTCCATAGAAAACTTGAAAATTTTACATTTACATTGTAAAGGATTAAAACTCACCTTCTTGGAAAACTTTGAAATTAAGAAAGCGTTAGGTACAGATGCAAAATTACTGAACGATCAACTTAGTTTGTTAAATTCACCTTTTACAGATGTTTTTCTACATAAATTTTCAAAATAATTCCCCCCCTCTTTTTTGTTTGTTTTCAATATGTATGGATAAAATGTATATATATATATAGACACTTGTTATACTTTTTTGTATTATAACTTCTGATGATGGCATAACTGCCGAAATTAGCTAATAAAGTTTATAACTTTTTAATTTTGTGAAACTTCAACCGAGTGTTTTATTTTATTTTATTTCATTTACAATGTTTCACCGAGTGCCAACAGCAACTTCAATTGATTTAATTAATAATGCAAGTTTAGCAAATTTAGCTGTGTTTTACAAAAAAGTGCTAACTAAATTCACAAACAATAACAACAGTTTGTGGTTCAACAAAATGTGTCTAAAGAAAAAAGTGTTTTCAAAATATATTACAATCCACAGTAAAAACAAATCCGAATGTTCCCACAAAGCGGTATATTTGGCGAAATTAGAGTGGCTAAAACTAGAGATTAAAAATAAATATTCTAGAAGGTATAATCTTAACTTACATCTTAAATTAATTCACTGTGAGTTAGCCGCTAAATCTCATCCTATTTGGTTCGACATGATTGACAGAAAAGTTCGTGAAATAGTTAAGTCCGAGTGTCATAAACGGTACTTAGTGCTAAATAAAAAACTAGTTCAGTTGTGCAGTGATAATTTTAAAGTTAACACACATACGTCTTCAGAGTTAAACATCTTTCCCCCAACTACATTTAAACCAAGGCTTGTTAACCTCTCAAATACCACACTCAATAATGAAGAAACTAATCTTTTAGAACAGGGACTCAACTTTGCTCCACATTCAAGAAACACAAATAATGAAGTTATAAAGTCAGTAATAGATTCAGATGTTGCACTTTTTAATCTATCCCCTGAAGACATAGCAAGTTCCTTATCTACATTCAAGAAATACTTGAATAAACCGCAAGAAAATGTAAATAAACAGTCTTTAATTGAAAAGAAGTGTATAAAATCAATTAAAAATAAAATTAAATGTAATAATTTAATCTTAACAAATGCAGATAAAGGTAATAGTATTCAAACATTTCTACGTAAAATTCGCCTAATTTGTGATTTTTTAAAATTTACTCTCCATTTTGCGAAATTTTTTTGCAGGTTGATTCTGCAAAATGCTTTACAATTTCGAACTTTTCTCTTAACCAAAAAATGTTTTACCATTGAACACATCTGTTTAGTCATTAAAATGATCTAATGTTTAAAATTTGTCAGAACTTTGAACTCACAAAATGCAGCGTAAATTTCAAAAAAAAAAAAAAAAAAAACATAACTTCGCGCCAAAGCATCGCAATCCTTAAAATTAAAGAAAATTTATATAGAAATGTTTGAATTTTTACTTCCGCTTAGTAATTTGAATCGAAAATTTTTTTTTATATACCGCACACATGCTGTCAAAGTTTGGCAATTTTTAAAGTCAAAACATGTTTTTTTCTGTGGGGTGTATAGCGAAGCGGAATGGTTCAAATGGGACATATCTTGCACGTCCTTAAAGAAGAGACCTCAATTTTTTTCGTACTTACATACATACATAAATACACAATCACGCCATGTACCCAAAAGAGTGTGACACAAACTCATCCCGAAATCAGTCGCCTCCAAACATTCCTATCCAAACAAGCAACTTTTGCTTCATCCACATTCATAATTCCTCTCGCATACATGCTCTTTTAGTCCTACTACTTGGAAACTTTTGCTCACGCAAAACACTCTCTCAATCATATACCACTCCAACTACTTATCGGACGTCCACGCAAACGTATACCATCAAAATCATTCAAATAAATCTTTTTAACCAAACGTTCATTAGACATTCGCTTAACATGTCCGAACCATCTTAACTGACTAACACCAACTTTTGCTAAAAATCTAAATAATAAATCTAACTAAATAAATGACTGACATATATGATAAATGAGAGACTTTGTTAGAAGATTAGAATGAGCAAAAGACAGATGAAAAGTATTTGTAAAAGTATTGATGTAAATTTACATATTCTATGAATGTATTTTTTCAGAAAAAAATGTAATATTACGTCAATTATCATAGTAAAATTACAATATGCTGCTATTTTACTGTTAATAGTTATGTAAAATTACATAAATTTATATTATATTTTTTACAGTGTACTTCTTGTAGAGGAAGGAAGAAGAAATATAAATTAGCAATATAACATAACAGCAAGATTTTTAGTATATTGTTAGCTCTAAAAGTGTTAATTTTGATTAATTTTAATAAAAGAATGAAGTAACTGTATTTCAAAAAGCCTCACAGTCTATTTATTTTTATTTTCTCTAACGTCTTACAATCTGGTGTTAGTGGTAAGTGTAGTTTCAGCAAATATATATATATATATATATATATATATATATATATATATATATATATATTGTGACATTTAAGATGAAGAAAAATATTAGATGTTAAACGTGAAATTTTATCAAAGTGTTCAAATTTTGAAATATTTTATTCATCTGATTTTTAACCTACCTGTCACCCATAATGGGCACCGGAGTCAGTTGTTTGGAGGAGAGCTGGGTCGTAGGTGGGGTTGGTAGGAACTTTATTTTGTGATGTTGGTAAATTAGGTGGGCGCCAGTCAAAGCGGAATGTTGAATCAAAATGAGAAGCTTTGACAAATCTCAAAAAGGAACTTAACGGGATAGGGATTGATTTCGTTTTTCGAGAATTTGTTTCGGAAATGCGATAAATTAATTAAATAAAAAGAGAACTTACATTAGTGTGTAAGACAAGTCGTTATATTGCATGATACGGAAATACAGAGTAAAGTACGTCATTTGTTCGATGTCTGCTGGTTAGCGGGTGGTCTAGCTAATGAAGATCTTCGTCTGTGTTTTCGTCAGCGCCGAGGAGATGCCAGTGTGTACAGCGCAGCAAAGCGGCATGATCGTTGATGGAGACATCAGGAGAATAATCGCCCTCGAAATCAGAATACGCCCAGCGGGCTTTAGCACGTCATAAAAATCATCATCCACTCAACAATTCCTGCTCGAGTTATCGTATGGTCGATATCTTTCATTGGTTGATCCAAACTCGGCTTCCACAAAAGACTGATGCTGCTATACAACTGAATCTCGCTCGGACGCCGTTGAAAACCACAGCCTGGTCATCTAAACATGAGTGAGCACAGCAGATTTATCCAAAATAACATACATGATAAAATTAAACAAATCGAACTTAAAATAAAGGTCGATACAATCGAAATTACAACGATAGGCAATATTTTCATACAATATCATCAATATAACAAATTAATACAGAATCAAAATAATCTACAATTTACAATTTAAATTACACAAATCATAAGTTAGCTCAAGTGACGTTAATAAATTTAGCAAACAAAATAAATATCAGATTACAAAATTTAAGCGATAATAACATAATTCAATTAGCAAACAAAATAGATAACAGCAGTATAATCGTACAATACAAAATCTAAGCGAAAATATCAAAGTTCAAAATTATTCAAGCAAAATTAAAATATTTAACTAGAAACAAAAAATACATAACTCAAAGAAAATTTAGCAGTACTAAAACAAAATTACTTAACAACATTTTCTAGTTAAATAATTCAAAATTACTTGCTCACGACAAAATCTTCAATACAAAAAATAATACAATTTAAGCGATAATTTGCTACTTACAATATACGACAAAATGGTACATACGACACAAGAAAATGATTACGAATAATGATCAGGAAGAAGGAACAAAGAACAGGGAACAATTTGGGGTCGCGTGCATGGGAGAGACAAAACACGAAAGTACTCAGCCGATCTAGACAAACTGTCTATTCCGTAATTTGTAAATCTGGAAGCCGTCGAACGCGTTGATCTTATAGTAGTAGCCCACGAAAACATAGAGTATTTCATCGAGAATTACGCCGTGGCCACAAAAAATATACGCCGAACAAAATATCATCACAGCCGAACATAGCTTCTTCAGCCTAAATTTAAACGCTGTGATAATAGCAAAAATATACGATACGATAAAGCAAAAAATCATTGCAACACGAACAATGGCACTCGGCCTTAAAATAACTCGTATTGCAACAATCCCGAACTCTACAAAAGTTCAAACATTAAAACGCCGATACGTTTTAAACGCGAATAAAATTATCAAACGCAGTGTCGCAACACTGCAACCAAAAAACTTGAAGATCATAACGCGATCTAGCACGTGGCTCGAAATTTACAAACACAGACAAATGACACGCACTGGAGCACTTTCACAAACGGAAATCGGAAAGGGACATCTACTAGTATTTACGAAAGAAGGAAATAGGATTGGAATAGGAATCTGTTGCTGCTTCAAGGTTAATTTATCATATCCAAATTACTAATCATCAACTGAAATATTACGATATAAACTCTAATAAATTGAACTTTACAAATTATCATTCAAAAACAAAATAACTAATAAAATTATTCAAGAAAGAAATTGGCGTAACAAAATATAACAAAACGTAATCAAATGTAAGTTGACCATAATCGTATTCATAAAAGCAAAATTTACGTTACTAAAACATTTTAAATATCAAATAAAAATCTCATGAATAACAATTCAAGCATAATACCAAAAAAACAAATTGTCAACTTACATCATTTCGAATCCAAACGAACAATTCCAACCTTGAATACAAACTCTTATAAGACCGCATGGTAAATTAACCTTCAAACATCACGACAGACACAACGAAAACAAACTAGTAGGTGATTGCTCGAAGCGGGCTGGCTGCTCGCTGAGAGAGCTGGCTGCTGAGAGAGAGAGATTCCACCTGTACAAGCGTATTTACGTGAATGCTAATTTCACACTTTAAATCAATATTGCCATTTCACTAAAAAATAAATACTCTATAAAATACAATTATTTTTTATAAAATTTGGCTCGTGACAAAAAGTGTTTTTGTCACAATATATATATATATATATATATATATATATATATATATATATATATATATATATATATATATTGTGACAAAAACACTTTTTGTCACGAGTCAAATTTTGTATAAAAAATGATATTTTTATAGAGTATTTACTTTTTAGTAAATTGGCAATATTGATATATCGTGTGAAATTAGTATTCACGTAAATACGCTCGGACTGTTCAATCTCGTTCTCTTGGCAGCCGGCTCGCTCAGCGACCACCTCTCTCGGCAGCCAGCCCGCTTCGAGCAAACACCTACTAGTTTGTCTCCGTTGTGTCTGTGGTATTCGAAGGTTAATTTCCATGCGGTATCAGAAAAAGTATGTATTCAAAATGGAAATTGTTCGTTTGGATTTGAAATGATGTAAGTTGACAATTTGTTTATTTGAAATTATGTTTGAATTGTTATTCATGAGATTTTTGTTTGATATTGAAAATGTTTTAGTAACGTGAATTTTGCTCTCATGAATACAATGATGGTCAACTTACATTTGATTACGTTTTGTATAGTTTGTAAAGCCAAATTCTTTCTTGAATAATTTTGTTAATTATTTTGTTTTGAGTTATAATTTGTAGAGTTCAATTTATTAGAGTTTGTATCGTTATATTTTAATTGAAGATTAGTAATTTTGAGATGATAAAATTAACCTTGAAGCCACAGATTCCTTGCCAAATCCTGTTTCCTTCTCTCGTAAATGCTAGTAGATTTTCCTTCCCGTTTTCCGTTTGTGAAAGTCTTTCAGTGCGTATCATTGTCTGTATTTGTAAATTTCGAGCCCTTGCTAGATCGCGTTATGATCTTCAGATTTTTGGTTGCAGTGTGCGACACTGCGGTTGATAATTTTATTCGCGATTAAAACGACCGGCGTTTTAATGTTTGAACTTTTGTAGAGTTCGTGATTATTGCAATACGAGTTATTTTGAGGCCTCGTGCCATTGTTCGTGTTGCAATGATTTTTTGGTTTATCGTATCGTATATTTTTGCTATTATCACAGCGCTTAAATTTTAGGCTGAAGAAGCTATATCGGCTGTGATGATATTTTGTTTGTAGTATATTTTTTGTGGCCACGTCGTAATTCTCGGTGAAATACCCTATGTTTTCGTGGGCTACTCCTATAAGATCACGCGCGTTCATTGGCTTCCAGATTTACAAATCACGGGAAAGACATTCTGTCTAGATCGGCTGAAGTACTTTCGTGTTTTGTCTCTCCCATGCACGCGACCCCAAATTCTTTGTTCCTTCTCCCGATCATTATTCGTAATCATTTTCTTGTATCGTACGTACCATTTTGTCGTATACTGTAAGTAGCAAATTTATTGATTGTTGTACTATCTTGAAATTGAATATTTTTGTTGAGCAAGTAACTTTAACTTATTTGGCTAGAAAATATTGTTGAGTCATTTTATTGTAGTATTGTTGAATTTTCTTTGAGTTACGTATTTTTGTTTCTAGTTAAATATTTTAATTTTGCTTGTATCATTTTTTTGAACTATGCTATTTTCACTTAGCTTTTGTATCTTGCGATTATACTGTTGTTATCTATTTTGTTTGCTAAGTGAACTATGCAATTATCGTTTAATTTTTGTATTATGAGATTATGCTGTTATTATCTATTTTGTTTGCTGATTGAATTTTGTTATTATCGCTTAAATTCTGTACTATGATATCTATTTTGTTGCTAATTGAATTATGTTATTATCGCTTAAATTTTGTAATCTGATATTTATTTTGTTTGCTGAATTTATTAGCGTCACTTGAGCTAACTGATGATTTGTGTAATTTAAATTGTAAATTGTAAAGTATTTTGATTCCGTATTAATTTGTTATATTGATGATATTGTATGAAAATATTGCTTATCGTTGTAATTTCGATTGTATCGACTTTTATTTCAAGTTCGATTTGTTTGATTTTATCATGTTTATTATGTTGGATAAATCTGCTGTGCCCACTCATGTTTAGATGAACAGGCTGTCGTTTTCAACGGTGTCCGAGCGAGATTCAGATGTATAGCAGCACCAGTTAATTGTGGAAACCGAGTTTGGGTCAGCCAATGAAAGATTTCGACCATCCAATAAATCGAGCAGTAATTATGGATTGGATGATGATGTTTATGACGTACTAAAGCCCGCGGGGCGTATTCCGATTTCGAGGGCGATCATTCTCATGATGTCTCCATCAACGATCACGCCGCTTTGTTGCGCTGTACATTCTGTCATCTCCTCGGCGCTGACGAAAACGCAGAAGAAGATCTTCCTTTAGCTAGACCACCCGCTAACCAGCAGACATCAAACATTCGTATATTACGCTGTATTCCATATCATGCAATATAACATCTCGTATTACAAAATTGTAAGTAATTTTTTATTTAATTATTTATCGCATTTCCGAAACAAATTCTCGAAAAATGAAATCAATCCCTATCCCGTTAAGTTCCTTTTTGAGATTTGTCAAAGCTTCTCATTTTGCGTCAACATTCCGCTTTGACTGGCGCCCACCTAATTTACCAACATCACAAAATAAAGTTCCTACCAACCCCACCTACGACCCCGCTCTCCTCCAAACAACTGACTCCGGTGCCCATTATGGGTGACAGGTAGGATAAAAATCAGATGAATAAAATATTTCAAAATTTGAACACTTTGATAAAATTTAACTTTGAACATCTAATATTTTTCTTCATCTAAATGTCACAATATACTGGGTGTCCCATTTTAATCCGCCACCTGCAATAACTTTAAAATCGTGCATCGGACAAAAAAATGTTTCGAATAAAAAGTAAATGGTTTCGAGGGGGACATCTGATGCAAAGACTCTTGCCCCCTCCGGACCCCCTGGGGGGCGGAAAAGGGGGGCAACTTTGAAATCTTAAATAGAACACTCTATTTTTTATTGTAGATTCTGATAGGCCATTAAAAAGTATGTAAATTTTATTTTAAAACTTTTTGTTTATCTTTGATAGATGGCGCTGCAAACAGCATTTTTTTTCTTAGTTTATCAGTTTTCAATTTGAAAAAAAAGGTGTAACTAAGTACGATATTCAAGTTCTTTTCAGTTCTTTGGAAAAAGGGGGGGGGGGCAAGGGTCACTGAATCAGATATTCCCTCGAAACCATTAGCTTAAAGTTATACCCCTCGAAACCATTAACTTAAAGTTAATGTTTTCGAGGAAGATATTTGATGCAGTGACCCTTGCCCCCCCTCTTCCCAAAGAACTGAAAAAATCTTGAATATCGTACTTAGTTACACTTTTTTTTTCAAATTGAAGATTGATAAACTGAGAAAAAAAATGCTGTTTGCAGCGCCATCTATCAAAGATAAAAAAAAATCTTAAAATAAAATTTACATACTTTTTAATGGCCTATCAGAATCTACAATAAAAAATAGGGTGTTCCATTTAAGATTTCAAAGTTGCCCCCCTTTCCCGCCCCTCAGGGAGTCCAGAGGGGGCAAGGGTCTCTGCATCAGATGTCCCCCTCGAAACCATTTACTTTTTATCCTTAACATTTTTTTGTCCGATGCACGATTTTAAAGTTATTGCAGGTGGCGGATTAAAATGGGACACCCAGTATATATATATATATATATATATATATATATATATATATATATATATATATTTCTCCTGATTTTTCACGATCAATCACGATTATGGGCCTTTATAGTTTTATACATATTATTACATATATCCGAATTTTTAAAAAATACAAAAAATGTTTGAAATAAAATATTTTTTTTTATATTAATAGTTTTATAACTGATTATTTAGGTTATTATCTGTTATAGACGAAAATCTATAAGGTTTCTTTCAACTAAATTCTAAATTAGTTTGAAACTGTACGAAATATGCCCAGTATATGGTAAATTAATTTAAAAGCTTAATTCATATTGAGCATACTTGGACAGTTCTGGACTGATTACTGATTTAATGATAGGTTATAATAAATCTAAAAGTTATTGAATATGTTTTGATGCTATAACTTTTTTTTTCTTTAATATGAGCATCAAACTTTTGGTTATTACAGTTTTCTACTTGAAGATCTATTTGTACTCCAAAATGAAACCATGATTGTGCTAACACTAAGGTAATACAAAAAAGGAGTACTAATTACGTAAGAGCAATGCAACTTTATAAACACATAAACCAATAGAAACAAGTAAAGTAGGTAACCTTTTATTCTATTTCCTTGGTATTACTACAACCACGATTTCATTTAAGAAATACAACCTTGGTTTATGTACAGAATTAGTTGTGACATATATTTGCTAATTTTATTTTGACACTACAATTAACTATTATGTATATTATTATTATATGAATAATGAGAGTTACTTATATGAGGAAGTTAGTTATTTATTTTTGAACTCTACTACTTATTTATTTTGATTAATAATTATATTTAAATTATTTTGCACTTGAATATATATATTAGGTACCTATTATAATATTAACATTTATACCTACTGGTTAAGTATCAATTAAAAACATACCTATATAAAAACAAGATTAGAAGTATATTGGGTAAAACCATATATAGACCACTTTGACATTTCTCGGAAAATTGGAAACACTGTATTTTAATAATATTATAATTTATGTGGGCACTAGAAGAAATTTTTCTGAAAATTTAATCAAAATCGAATAAATAATGTAGCCACAATGAATTTTTTTAAAAAATTGTGATTTTTTTCTCGATAAGTTGGCAACACTGTATTTTGTTAAAATTGCATAATTTATTTAGGCACTAGAAGAATCTTTTGTAAAAATTTGAGTAAAATCGATTAAACAACATGGCCATAATATATTTTTAAAAACTTTAGTAATTTTTTTCTCGGAAAGTTGCCAACACTGGATATTAATAAAATTATATAATTAATGGGAGCATTAGAGATATTTTTTCTGAAAATTTGATCAAAATTGGATAAATATTGTAGCCAATATGAATTTTTAAAAATTTTAGTAATTTTTTTCTCGGAAAGTTGCCATTACTGGAAAAACCAAAACCACATGACCATCTTGAGCACTAGACAAATTTATCCTGAAAATTTCATTAAAATTGGTTGAACCGTCTAGGAGGAGTTGCGGCCACAAAATTTTGACTTACGACCGAACGAGCTGACGACAAACATTCATACACCCACATAAATTAAGTTCAGATTCGTCATCTAGAGGCTATATGAAGGATTTCTATACACAATTATTTTTTTCAAAATGTTACAGACACCGTACCAAACGCTATACCACTTTTTCCTTGCAGTCAAAGTGGTAAAAAATTAAACCAAAGTATGTAATTCTGTTTGTTTGTCGTCAAATTTTCCAAATAATTTCTCTCAAACTTTGCACATATGATTATATCCAATGACAACATTATCTATAAAAACGAATGAATGTCTGTCTGTCCTTTATGCATTACTATACCATTCATCCGATCGCCATGAAACTTTGGGAAGTTGTTGAGTACACTCCCGCGAAGGTTTCTGACATAAAAAATTAAATATTGGCCTCCCAGAACTCTCATAATCTTTTGAATACTGTTCTTTTCTTCTGAGAAAAAAAATTAATTCAATTAAAACAATAATTTAAAAAAAAAAAGTAATTTATAAAAATTACATCAAATTATTATTATTAATTCCAAAAAATACATGTAGTAAATATTTATGTATTAAGTTCTATATATTTATTCATTCATAATGCAAAATGTTTAACGCATATTTACATAAAATTCTCGTAAACTTATTTAAAATCCAGAAAACGTATATGAAATCAAATAATAAATTATAGATTTTATATAGCAATAATTTGTAATTGACAACTTCATTTTAATATCAGTATTTCGTGACTGAATTTTCGTAAAAACATTTTTTTATGTCTAAGTACAACTTTGAATATAGATTTTTCCTTAATTTCATATAAATTCATTTAATTTAATTTCCATTAACAAGTAAATATAGACTAAAATAATCTCAAATTAAATGTTAATTATCTAATGAAACAATTAGAATTAATTAAAGGTTACGTTTATTTCTTACCATTGTAATTTGTTTAATTTTGGTAAATATAAGTTTATTAAATCATATTGATTAAAAATTAGTATTTAAATAAACTGTAAAAAAATTAAGACTAGTTTTAGATTGTTTTAAAATTCTGTCTTTCATGTATGAATAATAAGATGTCCTTGTATTGCTGCAATTAACAATGTAATGCGTGTTTGATTCACTATTCTAAAGTAAATTATATTTACTATCTAAATTACACAATGTATAGCGTGACCATAATTTCCTAGAAAAAAATAAGTAGAATACTTATTTATTTTTGTTTTTTTCGTATACTGAAATTACGAAAATTAAGCCAAATCAACAAATGTTTTTCTCAAATTATTTATTTTAATATTTTTTAAAACTGTTAAATTTAATGTATTTTATAAATTAAATAATAATCTTTTATTTAGTAAATTTAATATTAATTTAAATGGCATACTCATAAAAAAAATAATATATACCTTTTTATTAAATTGATAAATAATTATTTATTTATATTTCGAATTAATGTTAATTTTAACGCGTAATTTTTTAATTATTCTGTAATATATTATTTTGTTATAATAGCAAGTAAATTTCAAAAATAGTTTGAAAATGCGCACTAGTCTGTTTACCAACAATGATATTTACCGCTAGTTTGTTACTTTTAACCTCAAAGTAGTTTGTTTATATATTTATACTTTTAAATATATTTAAATTGGTGCCTAGTTAGTTAAAAGAGTATTTAATGCCATTAAAAAACGAATGGGATGCTGCAGCAGGTATGTTAAATAAAAATAGAATTGCATGCGATTCCAAAATAATTTTTCATTTCTTCACACTTATAAAATTGTTTACAATCATATGCCTGTCCGTTTTTATTTCATAAGGTAGTAAATTAAAGGTTTATGTTGACATATTATCATCAATTGATTACATTAATTAATGCGTTTTATTAAAATAATATTTCACAGGAATGTGTACAATTGTAATCGAAAATAAAAGTACGTGAATATTGCGTTTTTGTTACAATACGAAAATCACTTAAAATCACTCATAACTCATACTGGTGACATAAAGTTTAAAATAACTTATAACACATCGGTGCTTTCATTCAATTTAAAAGAAAATTCATCTAAAAAAAAATAACGTATCATTCAATATCTATGATAAAATTACATTTTAAATCATATTTCAATGAAATGTTTACAGAAAAACATCTTTATATGATTTTAGCCTTCCAATCATATTAGATATAAAACAGCAATTTATTTTTTTCGTATATTCTACTATATTTTATAAAGTTCCATTTTACAATATGAAAAAATTAATAATTTAAATAATGTAGGCAGTGCATGAGGATTATTTTTTCTTTTTCTTGCTTTTATCGGATGAGAATGTACCGTCGTGTTTGCGTTTCTGTCTGGACTTAACTGATGCGGAAGACGGAACACCTAATTGTGATGATTTTGGCGTCTTTTTCTTTCGTTCTGCGCGTTCTTTCTCTTCCAATTCTTGATTTTCACGTTCGATTAATGTAATAAGTGTGTTGCATCGACGTTGTAATTCCATTGCGGTACGTGATTTTAAAAACCAATCGAAACGAAATTGTGGCGACGATCTGAGGAATAAATTTAGAATTTTAATTAATGTTGTACGCTCTTAGAATTAGTTCACAACTGTTCGAAGAATGTGTGCAATTAGTTTATAATCTATACTAACATTATATAGAAAGAAAATTTGTGACTGATCTAAATCGAAATGTAAGATATTTGATCTGATCTAGGTCATTTCATTTTTACAGATCTGCATTGCAATATTAGTTACGATCCGTTTAATAAAATATATCACCTCATTGCCCTTATTTGCTTCAGTAGTACGACTATTAAGTAGTGGGTGGTAAAATATTTGCCTAATTTGAGAGATAATAGATTTGAATCATTATTTGTCTAAAAGAATCATTAAAAGGAATTCTAATATTTAAACCCTGTACTACATATTATCACACTAATTATATATTTGTTTTAATTAAAATAAAAAAACAATAAAATTACCATTTTTTTAAATTAATTAAATACTTTGGAACCATGTTATCTCTTTTTCATGATCTAAAAAAAAAAAAAGAATTGAAGAAATTAATCAAATGATCTGATCTAAAAATCACATTTGATCTAAATCCTTTTTAAAATGATGTCACAACACTGGTGAAGAAATTAGTTTCGAATCAGTGCAATGTGAAATGCTTCGTACAGTTTCAAATTAGTTCAGAATTTAATCGAACTAAATCTCTAGTTTGTAGGAACAAATCTTATATAAATGAAATATATCCATACCTAACGGCAGCTCGTAGTTCCTCATAGACATTCTCGCGATCAAAGCTCAGCTTATGTAGCATACAAACTAAAAATCGATCTTCTTCTTCTGTATAATTCTTGCCTTTATTGGTTCCGTACGAGATTCTCAATTGATTGAATGGTGCTCTATATCTCGCCATTTTCGCATCGAGCGCCTTTTTAATACTAGCCCTCCGTTGTATCTTCGCCTCGCCCCTTTCAATCTGCGCCATAATCCTTTCAATATCTTGCAACTCATGACACCGCTCCCAAAAAACAGCTGAATATTCCATAACCTCTTCCGGAGATTTACCTGCAACATACAGTCATGACCATGTGTCCATAAACTCGGTTCATTCAAGCAGAAATTGACGGAGATTTTTTTTATCCTTACCTTCAACATCTTTCGCTATATTTTCAATATCGTCACGTCCGTATTTCTCGTTCGTTTTGATAAATTGATTAAAGTCGCGTTTCGTCCAGTTTGTAAAACCGTGTGTTAAGAGATTTTCCTTTTCTGTGACTTCCTCTTCCGTTAGTGGTTCAGCATCATCAATTTTGCGCTGTTCTTCTTTTTGGATTTTTGCTGCATCAGGACCGTGTTCGAGATTTTTTGGAACTTTATAACCTAGTGTTTTACGGAAATAATAAATTTCTTGATCTAATAGTTCGAACAGACGCGGCGGAAAGAATTGAAAGTCTTGTACGATTGGTTGGCGAGGTGGACGAGGTGCCTATAAATAAATTCAATCAAAAATAATATTTCAATTTGTATATAAAAAAGTAAAAAACCTGTTATTAGAAAAATAAAAACAATAACTTACTTTAGGTGCTTTCGGTTCGGAGACACGAAGTGCTTCGCGGAAATACGCGTCGACAGCGTAATTAGCTTTTCGTTCACGTTTCGGTGGTTCAATAAAGTTTCCGATTCCAATTAATTTCTGCTTTTCACGATAATCTTCACCCTCGAATTGATACACCGATTCGGTCGGTATGTCCATTGTGAAATTACGTAAAGACGATTCGCCGAGTTGGTCTAATTTGTTTGATAATTCTGCCGTCTAAAATGAAAAAGATTTAAATTGAAATTCTGTTTAAAAATCTATCATCCTTTAATTATATTAATTGTAAAATTTTGTAATCTAGTAACTTGTTTCTATGTTTTATTTATTTATTATTAATGTTATTTATATTGAGATATGAGATTTTTACGTGGTGTATGTGGTGTAAATAGGAGAGATCGGGTAAGAAATAGATTAGTGTATGATGAGTGCGAAATTGAAAAAAATGTTGTAGCAAAAGTTGCCGTGTTAAGTCAGTTAAAATGGTTCGGACATATTGAGCGAATGCGTCTAATGAACGTTTGGTTAAAAAGATTTATTTGAATGATTTTGATGGTATACGTTTAGGTGGACGTCCGATGAGTAGTTGGAGTGGTATGATTGAGAGGGTGGCTTGCGTGAGCGAAAGTTTCCAAGTAGTAGGAATAAAAGAGCATGTATGAGAGGAAATATGAATATGGATGAAACGAAAGTTGCTTGTTTGGAAAGGAATGTTTGGAGGAGACTGATTTCGGGATGATGAAAATAGTTTGTGCCACACTCTTTTGGATACATGGTGTGATTGTGTATGAATGTATGTATTTGTATTATGATGACATACGTTTACCACATCGAAACGTCGAATTTTAATATAAAACTAAAGAGAACTTCGACCAGAAGCTTTTTAATTTCAAATATTATGTTACTGTCTTAAAAATTAAATAATTTACTCGCGTAAATAGAGGGATGATTGTATTTTATTTTATCGGCTTACCTTAGTTTCGCCCCTCTCCAAAATCGAATCAATATCTTCATCGGTAATTTCCGAATCTTTCGCAGCGAAAACATGATTCGCACCATGCCGAATCATACTCAACATTTCATCTTTATTCAACGTATTCGATTTATTATCCGTTAACCGTCCTTGCTGTATAACTAACTTATCCAATCGCAATTTAATCTCAGCTCGTTCGACAATCTTTTCTTCCACTGTATTCTCAGTGATGAAACGAAAGACGCGAACTTGCTTCTTCTGACCGATACGATGTGCCCGATCCATTGCCTGTAGATCCATCTGTGGATTCCAATCAGAATCGTAAATAATAACAACATCGGCGGTCGCTAAGTTGATACCGAGACCACCGGCACGCGTTGACAGCATAAAAACAAATTTTGGACTGTCATCCTCGTTGAATTCGTTGATTTGACGCTGGCGGTCTTCGTGGGCCGTTTGACCGTCCAAACGACAGTACTAAAGAAATTGGATATTTAGATTATTACTAGATTTATATATACTAGATTGTATACTATACTAGACTTATTTATTAACTATACTAGATTTATAAGACTAAACTATACTAGATTTATTAAGCCCGTTAACGGGCAACGCCAATAAATTATTGAAGCAAATTTTGCTGTATCGATAACTTAAATAATCAAGCGATTGTAAAGTTTGTTACTACTAATAAGGTACTTGTAGATTATTATTTTTTTGTATATTTCGAAACTTTAGAAATTTAAAATGATAAAATTTTCAAGAAAATATATTTCAAAAGTTATACAGATTTTAAATGTGAAATCAAAACTAATTTGGTTCACATATCTGTACGAACTATAGTGTTACAGATTGTTTTGTCTTTTTACCACTTTGACTGCAAGGAAAAGTGGTATAGTGTTTGGTACGGTGTCTGTAACATTTTCAAAAAAAAAAAAAAATGTGTATAGAAATAGCCTCTAGATGACGAATCCGAACTTAGTTTATGTGGGTGATGGATGTGCGTCATCAGTCAAAATTTTGTGATCGCAACTCCTCCTAGACGGTTCAACCGATTTTAATAAAATTTTCAGGATAAATTTGTCTAGTACCCAAGATAGGGTCATGTGGTTTTATTTTTTTTCAGTCATGCCAACTTTCCGAGAAAAAAATTACCAAATTATTTAAAAATTCATATTGGCTACATTATTTATCCGATTTTGATCAAATTTTCAGAAAAGATTTCTCTAATGCTCCCATTAATTATATAAATTTATTAATATCCAGTGTTGCCAACTTTCCGAGAAAAAAATTACTAAAGTTTTAAAAAATTTATAATGGCCATGTTATTTAACCGATTTTACTCAAATTTTCACAAAAGATTCTCCTAGTATTCATATAATTTATGTAATTTTAACAAAATACAGTGTTGCCAACTTATCGAGAGAAAATAAATCACAAAATTTTTAAAAAATTCAATGTGGCTACATAATTTATTTGATTTTGATCAAATTTTCAGAAAAGTTTCTCCTAGTACCCGCATAAATTATAATTTTATTAAAAATATTGTGTTGCCAACTTTCCGAGAAATGTCAAAGTGGTCTATATATGAGTTTACCCATATACTTCTAATCTTTTTGTAGTAAGTGTAATTCTATTGGTAAAAAAAGACAAAATATATTGTATAAGTAACGCTACAGGGTCTTACAGATGTGAATCGAATAGAAGCATTATATTAATCAATTTATTCAGTCTTTTATTTTAAAGAAAGTGCAAATGCCCGATTAAGTTTTATCCACAATCATGATACAGCTCATATATGCTCTTTGCTTGTTAAAATACTTACATTATGTTGTCTCCAGTAGCAATAATCTTCCAAAATATCCAACATTCTCGTCATCTGACTGAAAATCAACACCCTGGAGCCTTGTTCTTTCAATTTCGGCAACAATTTATCTAAAATCACCAATTTACCACAATTATAAACCAGATGTTCGTCCGTAGTATAAGGTGGTCCCGGTTCAGCCCCGTCAAACAAATACGGATGATTCGTACATTTTCTCAGCTGCATTAAAATATTTTGCAATCGCATCTTCTCAATTTTTCCCGCTCCATTTACAATATCAATATCTTTCATCAAAACTTTCGTATACCATTCACGCTGCATTTTACTTAAACCGACATAAACTTTAATTTCTTTTTTCGGTTTTAACTTTTTCTCGACTTCCGATTTTAAACGTCGCAGTAAAAACGGCTTCAGCACAGCGTGTAATCGTTCAACTAGAGCATTATCGCCCAAACACTGATTCGTATTGAACCATGCGTCAAAATCGTCAGCCGAATTAAATACATCGGGCAGTAAGAAATTTAATAGCGCCCATAATTCGTGCAGGTTATTTTGTAACGGTGTACCAGTTAGTAGTAGTCGATTTGTCGTTTTGAATTCGCGTAGAATTTCGGAGAGTTTCGATTTTTCGTTCTTGATACGATGTGCCTCATCTATGACCATGTAACGCCAGTTGAATTTTTTAAATACGGATTTTTCTTTGATTACCATTTCGTAGGATGTGATACAAACGTCCCACTCGCCCGGCATCAATACTTCGCGAATAAATATGCTCTGAAATCGAATTATAAGACAATCAAGTGGAGGTAGAGTCCTTGAAATTTAGCATATAGGTACATAATCAGGAACTTCAGTTAATTACATGATGGAATTATAATGAACTATAAAACTAACGAATGGTTTCAAAACAGGGTTCATGATTTAAACAAAATCATTTTAGTTTTTTTTTTTTTCTATAAACAGCTGATGTTCTGATAAAAAATTTATAGATCTACGATTCTGAAACATTTGTTCATTTCCAAAGATTTATTTAATATCAAAAATCGTTGTACTGTGTTTGTTATTTAATTATAATATAAATGGTTCAATAAATATTTTCATTATAAATATTTTTAATCCCTAACTGACGTAAAATAACCTTTGATTTATTTAAATCAATGATTTTTTTAGCAAAATATGTTTGATTTAAATTAATTGATTTAAATCAGTGCAACCGTGTTTCATAATAAACACTTTATCTAAAATTGACTTAAATCGGCAAAAAAATATTGGCCCGTATTCTCACCTCATTTGTAAAAGTGATTTTTGCCAAAAGTACTTTTGAAGTTCACTTAAAATCATTTTAAAATAGTTTATTTAAATTTTATAATACCAAATATAATAAAAATGATCAAATATAGAAAAATTATTTATATTTGATGACAAACAGAAGCAAAAAGTTATTTTAAAATTAATGATAAAAGCACTTTTTCACGAAAAAGTGAGGTGAGAATACGGGCCATTGATTTTAACGTTAGTTCACACGGTTCTAATTGCTATGTTCAGACACGTAGCTCAAATACAAAACATGTTGAACTTAATATTGAATTTATTCGTTTAATACAACTTATTTATATTGTAACTGACTGTTCTGAAAATTACATAATGTATGTTCAATTAATAATTCAATAATTAATTTAATATTATTAATTGATTTATATAAAATAAAAAGTAGTATATTTTTTAACTGGCTTTATTTTCTACAAAAACGATCATTATTGTACCGAAAAAATACCTGAGATATAATATCCTATGTAGAATAATATATATTTTTTTTGTTTATTCTTTTGTATTTTGGAAAATAGAGAAAAAAAAAAAATTGAAAAATTTGGTAACATACCCTAGATTCCTGATCACCAATCAAGCAAACAGCCCGAACCGAAGGACACCACTTCTGAAATTCGTTCATCCAATTAGCGAGTGTCGATTTCGGAACGATAACAATATGCGGGCCGGCAATATTCTTGTAATGTTTCATAAAACCGAGCAGCGAAATCGTTTGTAATGTTTTACCTAAACCCATTTCATCGGCTAAAATACCATTTATACCATTTTCGTACAACGAAACCACAGTGGCGTAGCGAGGGGGGGGCAAGGGGGTCTATCATGCCCCGGGCGCCACTCGCAGAGGGGCGCCAAATGGTCTCCAAAACAAAGAGGATTTTCCGGAAAATTAAAATTAAAAAAAAAAATTTTTTTGTCATAATAGAATTATTTTGAATCGTTCTGTAAAAATATCGTAAAATTTAAGATTATTTTGTTATTCTTCGAGCAAACCTAAAAATGCAAAGGCAATTTTTTGTCTTTGTCGGCATTCATTCGGTTCCACAACCCTGCTGTGGGTAGACCAGACCCTTTTTGTAGCATTTAGTTGGCCAGCTAGGTATCTGCTATTGTAAGTCACCAATAAAAGTAACACATCTGGAAACAATTTCCTCTGTTTTTGCGCATTTTATGTATTTCTTTATTAACTATAGTTAACTACTGCTAGAGATCTTCAAAAAAATTCTGTTATTTAAATAGTAGTCGCAAACAGAAGACTGCGTCAGATTCAATTATAAATATTCAAAAATATACATTTTGTCCCAAAGTTTTATTGCTTTGGGAAATGTTTATTTATTTCCGCTTGTTCTCTGGTACTCTTTAAGTCTGGGCACCCCACCCTCTCCTCAATGGAAAATTGACCAATTAGATTATCTTGCTGGAGTAATAATTTATTTCTATACGTGCCGATATGCTTATACTACGGAAACGCAGAGAAATATGCTACTGCGATTGTAAAAGGTTATACTTAACAATAAAATAAAATTCAGCAGTTAGTGTTTAAGCTTATCTATAGTTTAGTGGGCGCTAAACATAATAGTGACATAATTAGTGACATTAGTGACATCAGTGACATTAGTGACATCAGTGACATTAGTGACATAAGTGCAATATAATATTCGCCACTTTCTACCTTAATATTAATATTTAAAAAAATATTTAAATAAAAACAAATATTTTTAATATAGCAGGTTTTTAAAACGAACTAAAAAGTAAAAAAATAATTTCTCCTAAAAAAACGTGGGGCGCATGCAATAGATAATAGTAAAAAGTGCACCCCACTAGGAGAAAAATTATTTTTTTACTTTTTAGTCCGTTTTAAAAACGTGCTATATTAAAAATATTTTTTTTATTTAAATATTTTACTGCGTATTTTTAAAGTGCATATCAAATTATTCGTAACTGCCAAATATCAAATTTTTATTATAATTTTTTTTAATTTTTTTATAAGAAATGAGTGTAGGTTTAATTAGAAATGTTCAAAACGAGTTTCAATCCCGTTTAGGGTACTGTCAGATAGTGAATGGACAGCATTTTGAGCATTTATTGAAATATGTAAACTATTAATGTGATAGATGTTTCTTATTATTTGTCAACTAAAATTAATTTTCTCTTTAATTTTTTGTAAATGACAAGGAATAAAAATTAAAAATTTGGCAGTTAGGAATAACTTGATATGTACTTTAAAAATACGCAATAAAAAACAGGGTCGCCATTTAAACAAATTAATGATCACGTTATATCTCAAATTTGGAACACATTGTATACTAATTTTTTTTTTATGAACAATGTCTCAACTTAAAATACTAATCGACGTGTCCGAACATTTTTCAAAATAAAAATAGATCTGTGATTTACTGAATTTATTCCAAATTAGCACTGTATGCATACATAATTAATGCCGCCAATTCAGAATAATCGATAGATCCAATACCACAAAAAAAAATTTAACGTAAAAATTTTTTTCTTTGTGTTTTGCCTAAATATTTTCTACGATTCAAGTTCCCTGTATCACAGATCTAACAAATAACATATCTAAACATATGTTTATCTGTGCCTGTATTAATACATAATATGTACTGAAATCCTGTTGACGATGATATTCTAAATATTATATTACTATATGTTATTCGGGGGGCGGGGGGCGCCAAATAGGTATCGTGCCCCGGGCGCCAGTTATGCTCGCTACGCCACTGCGAAACCATCCAATTTAAACCACGCACTTGATAGTCACGCATTATACCATTTTTCACATAGTGCGGTGAACATTCAAACCGTATCTGCGTTTTTGTCTTCGTATTACTTTCAGCCAAAAGTTTCTCATGTTCCTCCTGTTCGGTCTTACGATGTCGATGACTAAAAATAAGACATATTTTCAAGTTAGAATACGACACTTAAACTAACTAATATTTACAATAGAAAAATTATTTTGTAATTTGTTAGAATGTTTTTTAATTTTTTATGTTCAAAAACTTTACACTAATCTGTTTATGTTCAAAAACTTAAACTTTTCTAAACATTAACAAATTAATATCCTAACCTATAACTAATGTGGGAAAATGAATTTGGCAATTAAGTTTTTCTATTATAAATATTAGTTTCACTCAAATAACGGTATGTAAAGTTTAGTCAATAACTTACTCGGTAACACTTGGATTTTCCTCTGGTTTGATTTTTCTCGGACGACCGGCTTTCGGTTTTTGCGTACCAGCCTTTTGTTGATGGCTAGTCATAAAATGACTAAAAATTTCGGTTTGTTTTAATAAGTAATCGAAACGTTTGCCACGATCCGTTTCGAGTTTTGTCTCAAAATCTTCACCTTTACCGCGAGATGATGTATCCGAAGATGACGCATTCTACAAATTAAATACAAACAATAAATGTGAAAATAAAAGTAGCAAATAAAACAAAACTAATAATTTCAAATATAATTTACAAATTGATACAAATTTAATACCATTCTTATAGGAAAAATGTCAAATTTATTAAATACAATACATGCTAATATATAAATACAATAAAATAAATAATTTGATACAGTACTCTTATTTTCTCTAAAGCACTTTGCACTGTTTCAACTTCTGTATCACATTCCAGTGACTCCATGGTAACTGGACAAAAGAAATCTCTAAATTTTGCTTGTGTAAGTTTTTTCTCGTTTTTAAACGACCATTTTATAAATGCTTATGTACCGTTACAAGACAAAGCATTGCTTGGTAGGTAACTTACAGAATTCTCCCCCGTTTCTCCACCAGTCTCCTGACCCACTGCCACTTTTGACATTTTTGGCGCTTAAATTCGTTTAGTGGCAAATTTAATTAAATAATTAGTTTTTATATTAAAAAGTATTACTTTGTTAATGTAAAAATTAATACCACAAACAATATTTATTGCTGCCAAGCCGGCGGGATTATTTTTCAGCTACCAACCATGTTAAAATTGTTAATGTTGGTATTGAAATACTTCATCTTTTTAGCTGTTTTCCTTATAAACTCGACACTAAACACTATCCCAAACATATTTAAAATATAAAAACAAATTATTTGTATATTTTTATAATGTATTTTACTATTTAAATAGAATTTTTGTCGAGAAAATTTGTTCATCAGTAATGTTCTGCCATCTATTGGCAAGTATACAAAGTGTAAACAGCTGTTTATAATATTCAAATCGGCAACACATCGTTGCTATATAAGTTTGACAGTTGCATTTATATACAAAATTATTCATAATTTCATATATATTTATTACATTCGTTTAAATAAATCAATGGTAAGATTATTACTTAATGTATACTTGACAATTATTACGTATTAATTTAATATTTTAGTCGGCCAACAAAGATCCAGGTGCTTCTGCTTTTAAAAAGCAAATAAGTGGTCCGCCGGGACGAAAAAAGTCCGGACCGAAATTAGAATTATCAGTTGAACAGAAAAATGATATAAAAGAAGCATTTGATTTATTCGATTCAGAAGGCATTGGTCGTATCGATACAAAAGAGTTAAAAATTGCGATGCGTGCACTCGGCTTCGAACCGAAAAAGGAAGAAATTAAGAAGATGATAGCTGACATTGATCCAGAAGGTACTGGTAAGTTATCGTACGACGATTTTCTGTGTTTAATGTCGGCGAAAATGCCCGAGAAAGATTCGAAAGAAGAAATTTTGAAAGCGTTCCGTTTGTTTGACGACGACGAAACCGGACGAATAAGTTTTAAAAATCTAAAACGTGTTGCAAAAGAATTGGGCGAGAATTTGACAGATGAAGAGTTGCATGAGATGATTGAAGAAGCAGATCAAGACGGCGATGGGGAAATCAGCGAAGAGGAATTTCTCAGGATTATGAAGAAAACTAGTTTATATTAAATCGTTCATTGCTTTGCTACAGTATTAAATAATTAATTTTAATTTATTTATACTTTAAAATAGATTATGTATATTTGTTTTATAAATGTTATGCTACAATCTTGTAATTGCCCCGTTCGTAAACTTTTTTTTTTTTAAATTTGTCTTAACAATTAAAAAAAGATACAAATTCTTGTATCTCAATCTTCATTAAATCGATAACAAACTTTTTATTCGAACCCGTAATAAGTCATTTTTCAAGTTCATTCTTTTCATGAACTGTGCAATTACATAATTAGGTGTATAACATTAACATATCAAAAACATTCTAGTCATTTTATTTTATATTTAATGAAAATTTTCTTTGCGAATTTGATGATATAAATATTCTAAACGCACAAAATTTCTTATTTAAGTTTTTTTATGTAGTAAATCTATAAATTTATATGACAATCAAATTGTTTATTAGTTTTTACAGCCGATATATTAATTTTTGATAAATTTGTTGAACTGAACATTGGGAAAGATGTACAAAAAACAATTAAGTTTTACTGTTATTTAATTCTTCAAATAAAGTAAACAAACTTAAGTACAAAATATATAAACAAATTACGCTGGAATTCTGAACAAACCAGTAATATTACAGATTTTTTTCTTATATCGAATGAATAATTCTAATTACTAGATTTATTCAGAATTACACCATTAATATTAAACATTATATTTGCTCGCTTATACAATATATTACATTGCATTTAACAAAGAATTAAAACAGAATTATTCCAACATTAGTTAGATTTATTAATAATTACATTGTGTATATTCATAAAAAATATTTTTGCATCAAAATAATGCATTATTTTTATATTCTAATTTTTTAAACAAATACAAAAAAAAATATTAGTTCCATGTTTATAATTATTATACTGCTATAAAGATAAAATACATATGAAGCAAATTAATCTTGTTCTTTAACTGATCCATCCGCCATTCCAAAGTACGCTTTTTGAGCCATTTTCAAAAATAAACCCGTTTCGATAACGCCCGGTATTAACGAAATCGCTTTATTAAGCTTTTCCCAATCCAATGCCTGGTTAAAATTCTTCCAATCCAAAATAAAATTACCATTATCGGTGATACAAGGTCCGGCTTTTGCTACAGCGAGCCGTAAAACCAAATCGCCGCCATACCATTCCTCAATCTTTCGTTTTATGGGCACGTAAGCCATTTGAGCAACTTCAATCGGAATACCTTTCTTGTAATTATCGCCCAATCGTTTCGAGTTTTTCGTGTAATCCGCGATGATTATTAACTTTTTCGAGCATGACGCGACGATTTTCTCTTGAAGATGACATCCACCGCCGCCTTTGATTAAAGTGAGGTTAGCATCGACCTCATCGGCTCCGTCAATACAGCAATCAATCTCCGGATTAACTTCTAAATCGCCGAGCGTTAATTTATGTTTGATGATTAGTTGTCTAGCTTGAAACGATGTTGGAATACAAATGATTTTTAGATTTTCTTTCTGAATTCGTTCCGATAAACGTTCAACAGCATAAATTACGGTAGAACCACTGCCAATTCCGACTACACTGTTGTTTACCACGTGTTCATCAACTGCTTTATAAGCGGCGATTTTCTTTGCTGATTCTAGCGACATTTTCGAATAATATTTCACTAACTGCAGATTTGGTATCGAAACGATCTTCAACTGTTTTACTAGTTGTGTTCTTATACACATAACACAAAGTTTTCAACTTTTGTAAAAGTACAGCTGAATGCTAACAAGTTTTATTCTGTAATCGGTTTTGTGTTGAGTTTGCGTGAATAAATTTGCGTGTTTGAAATTTAATAACAAAATATGTCAGTGACCCTGACTGTTTATCAAAGTTTATCAACTTAATTCCCGCCAAGTTTCTATGCAGTAAAGATATATTACTTATTCTATGGTAAAGATGGAAGCGTTGCAGTGAGGTTTTAGATTTATGGTGAGCTATAATTCCAAACAATTATTTCATAATAATTACAATTATATTGAAACACCGGTATTTTCAATGTCAAAGAAAACATGACTTTGACAGGTTAGGATAAATTATTGAAGAAGAACATAGGCGTGTATTAAGGAGTTTTTGAATGTGGTTGTAAATTAAAATTTATCATGTTCAGTTAGATTTATTTGATTAAAATTGTTAACATGGCATAAATTTACAATTATTATAATAATTTTAATGTATATATAATAAAATAAGCTAATAAAACGGAATTAATTTTTATGTATGTAATTTCAATTTTTGTTTAAAATTTTGTGTTGTAATTCAAATTTAGTGGAAGAGAGCTTTCTGTAAAAAAAGGTTTAATTTAATAAACGTATCAATGAATAAAAATAAACTATTAGAAAATATTATTTACTTGAATTTTGTTTTTGGCAGATTCAAGGAAATTTTCTTCGGATTGATTTTCGTCACTATTTTGGTTTCTAGATTTTGGTACACTGGTTCTAGAAGCAGTGCGAAGATCTTTAGGGTTAATCCATTGCTTCTGCATTAAAAATTAAAAATGTTTGAAAATTGTATACAAAATATTTTACGAAACTTTTTAAAATGTCTTACATTCAAGCGTTCAGGTTTTGGGGCTTCTTTGATTTCTTTGGATCTGTCATCTTCTTGAGATGTAACAATTTGAATTTTTCTTCCGTTTTTGTTGTTATTTCTATTATTATTTCTTTCCTGAAATTCAATTAAATCATTCAATTTTTTTGTACAAGTTATATACATATTTGTTTACATAAAAAGACGTACATACGTATATGTGTATAAACATAACAGCTAAAATTTTATAATAATATTACATAATACATTTTTAGTTTTGTCTTTATTTAATAGAAAAAAATGTGTTACTTTTATGCTGTTTCTATAGTAAATGGAATTCTTTTTTTAATAGTACAAAGACAGAATATCTCGTCTGAATTGCAAAACTATAGCTAATTGTGGAACATTGAATAAACGCAATTGTTCACTAATAAATAAAAAAAATATATGTACCTGTACCTGAGATTCGTTGGAAGATTCGCTAGAAGAGGTATCTTGAATGTTCAAACGTACGTTTTGAGCTCTGATTAGAAAATCGTCAGGAACAATTTCCGTCACAGTGACGCAATGTTCCATAATATCACAGACTTGATGTTGGATCATTTTGTCCGCAGACACATAGGCTGCAAGCTACGATAATCATTTCAAAATTATTACAAATTCGATGTTTACTTCCATTAGAACCGGCAAACACTATTAAACACATTTAGTCATGAAATAACACACTTTTTTCTTAACTACTAATTTGATGTGTTTTACTGTGTTAAAAAATAATTGTTACTTCATGACTAAATGTGTCTAAATGTTTTTTCTAATTAATTAATATCTTTAATTACCCCAAAGACGAAGAGACTGACAACAGTTTTCGACAACATTTTGCTATAATGCTTTTCACTAACTGTAAGACTTTAATGAAATTAAGATACTTATATTTATATAGAAAGAATTAAGTTGTATGAAATTACTGAATATGCAATTTTTTTAATCTTATCTTTCGGAGAGTTTCTGAGCTAAAATTTTGCTATATTGCATTTGCTAATGTGAGATTTTATTTTTATTGCTATAAATACACGTGTACTTGATAATTATTTAATTCTCTTGCAAATTTTCAATTATTTTTAGTAGTTTTTCAATTCATTTTTGTTTTTTATTCTGATAATATAATAATTTTAAATTTTAACACACTTGTAATTATTATACAGTATATTTGACAGAATACTAGCAAACGGAAAAATTTTAATAATATATTTATTATATGGTAAAGCCCGTGTGACACGATGCATTCAAATGTAGAAAATCTACGCATTTTTGTAAAAATTATAGAAAATTAAACTACTGCGTTGATTTTCTGCATTTTAATACATCGTGTAACACGGGCTTAAAAGCTTTTTTAAATCGGATGAGGCTATTTATACATACAGTATGTATACGCAATTGGCTATTTATACATACTAAAAAAAAAATCTAAACCAACCTACTAACCTAACCTATCCTAAATAGCCAATTACGTAAAAATACTGTATGTATAAATAGCTAATTGCGTATACATACCGTATGTATAAATAGCCACTTTTTTTAAATCTAGCATTGCATTAACCGACACATTTGAAAATGGTTCAATTAAAAAAAAAAATAATAAAACAATATTTATAATAGTGTAAACCAATATTGGTCAATTTTACAAAAAGCAGCAAATAGAAATAAACTATATTTTAAAATAAAACAACTTTAGGTTGTAATTCTGTATTAATAATTGACGTTTCGATAAACTCAATGTCTTCGTCAGAAAAACTGATACAAATGACATTTACAGTAAACAACAGAACATAGAAACAAGTTATTATGTAACAAATAAGAAACTAAATCATAAAATTTATAATTTTTTAATTAAAGGAAATCAGATTATATTTAGATTCTGATTTAAATTAAATTTGATTTCCTTTAATTACAAATTTATAAATTTCATAATCTAGTTACTAATTTTGTTACCTAGTTTTATTTATTTACCTGATAAAGAACTAGAATCTAAAGCCTTTTTATTCTAGATGTTTTCTTTCTTTTCAATATGAAAATCTACAGAGTAAATACATTTACTTTTAAAGTAAATTTAACCAGCGTTTACAAAACCATCAGGATTTAGATAAGGAAAAAAACATTTGTGATAAGATAAAAATGTATTGTTAGAATAAATTACATTTTATTAGCTAATTATAAATTATTCCAAGGATAAATTTATTCCAACATTTGGAAATACTAAGTTTTAAACATGTACGTGTTTTTATCCGGAAAATTGTGTTATCATTCATAAAACAAGATTAGAAGTATATGGGTAAACCCATATATAGAGACCACTTTGACATTTCTCGGAAAGTTGGCAACACAATATCTTTAAATAAAATTATAATTTATGTGGGTACTAGAAGAAACTTTCCTGAAAATTTGATGAAAATCGAATAAATAATGTAGCCACAATGAATTTAAAAAAAAATGTGATTTTTTTCTCTCTATAAGTTAGCCACACTGTATTTTGTTAAAATTGCATAATTTATTTAGGCACTAGGAGAATTTTTTATAAAAATTTGATTAAAATCGGTTAAATAGTGGTCATAATGAATTTTCTAAAATTTTAGTAATTTTTTTTCTCGGAAAGTTCGCAACGTTGAATATTAATAAAATTATATAATTAATGGGAGCATTAGAGAAATCTTTTCTGAAAATTTGATCAAAATCGGATAAATAATGTAGCCAATATAAATTTTTAAAAACTTTAGTAATTTTTTTCTCGGAAAGTTGGCAACACTGGATATTAATAAAATTATATAATTAATGGGAGCATTAGGGAAATCTTTCCTGAAAATCTGATCAAAATCGAATAAATAATGTAGCTAATATGAATTTTTAAAAATTTTAGTAATTTTTTTCTCGGAAAGTTGGCATCACTGGAAAAAACCAAAACCACATGACCATGTTGGGTACTAGACAAATTTATCCTGAAAATTTCATTAAAATCGGTTAAACCGTCTAGGAGGAGTTGCGATCACAAAATTTTGTCTGACGACCGAGCGAGCGAGCTGACGACGCACATCCATACACCCACATAAACTAAGTTCAGATTCGTCATCTAGAGGCTATATGAAGGATTTCTATACACAATTTTTTTTTTTTTGAAAATGTTACAGACACCGTACCAAACGCTATACTACTTTTTTCTTGCAGTCAAAGTAGTAAAAAGCCAAATTTTATTTAAATGCAATATCTCTTCACACCGACTGATGTTATCTTTTTCTTTATAAATTTCTATTGCTTCTCTTATCAATCTACTTTTAATAGGATTGAAGGTTCGTTCAATTATTACTTTCTAACAATACAAAACTTTTGTTAAAACAAGATTAGAAGTATATGGATAAACCCATATATAGAGCACTTTGACATTTCTCGGAAAGTTGGCAACACTGTATTTTAATAATATTATAATTTATGTGGGCACTAGGAGAAACTTTTCTGAAAATTTGATCAAAATCGAATAAATAATGTAGCCACAATGAATTTTTAAAAAATTTGGGATTTTTTTCTAGATAAGTTTTCAACACTGTATTTTGTTAAAATTGCATAATTTATTTATGTACTAGGAGAAACTTTTATGAAAATTTGATTAAAATCGGTTAAATAAAATGGTCGTAATGAATTTTTAAAAATTTTACTAATTTTTTTCTCAGAAAGTTGGCAATACTGTATTTTGTTAAAATTACATGAATTATATGAATACTAGGAGAATCTTTGGTGAAAATTTGAGTAAAATCGGTTAAATAACATGGCCATAATAAAAATTTTAAAATGTTAGTAATTTTTTTCTCAAAAAGTTGGCAACACTGGATATTATTAAAATTATATAATTAATGGGTGCATTAGGGAAATCTTTTCTGAAATTTTCATCAAAATTGGATAAATAACGTAGCCAATATTAATTTTTAAAAACTTTAGTAATTTTTTCTGGGAAAGTTGGCATCACTGGAAAAAAAATAAAACTACATGACCATGTTGGGTACTAGACAAATTTATCCTGAAAATTTCATTAAAATCAGTTGAACCGTCTAGGAGGAGTTGTGACCACAAAATTTTGACTTACGACCGAGCGAGCTGACGACGCACACACATACACCCACATAAACTAAGTTCAGATTCGTCATCTAAGGACTATATGAAGAATTTCTATACACAAATTTTTTTTTTTGAAAATGTTACAGACACCGTACCAAACGCTATACCACTTTTTCCTTGCAGTCAAACTGGTAAAAATGTGATCTAGTCACTTATTTCTTACCTAGTAACTTGTTTCTATGTTCTGTTATTTACTCTAATGTCATTTGAAACAGTTTATCCTGATATAGATGAGCATTGAGTTTCGAAATTGATAATATAAAATTTGGTTAAATTTAAAAAAAAAATGGCTTTAGGTTGTAGTTCTGTATTAAATTAAAATTAATTAATTTAATTAAAAATGATACAAGAGACATATATAGTAAATAAACAGAACAAATAAACAAGTAAGTAACTAATTTCTATCTTCTAATGGAGATGTACGTTGAGTAAGTCGAAATTTTGATTATTAATAAAAATTAATACAGAACTACAATCTAAAGCTGTTTTATTTTAATATAATTAGTTATGAACAATTTTTACTGTTAAAATTTTTATGTTTTAGTTACTTATTTTGTTTCCTAGTAACTTGTTTCTATATTCTCTTTGTATCTGTCAATTGTATCATTTTCTTCCTGATGAAGATATACGTAGAGTACGTCAAAACATCTATTAATCAATAAAAATTAATACAGAACTAATACCTAAAGCTGTTTTATTTTAATATTTTCTATAATTTCTGAAAAAATGTCAATATTTTAAAAATTCCAGGTTTATTAATTTAAATGGGACTACTGATAAAAATAAATATAAGAACACAGCTGGGTTTTTGTCTTCCGGGATTGATAAGCCGTATTGTTTGTGACTGATATGAATTTCGCTACCAGAACATTTTAAATAAACTAGTAAACAAATTTTTTTTATAAAGTTTATTAATTTTGTGTTAAACGTATTTTCAAAATTAAATTTCTACATAAATTTAAGAAATGAAATAGAAAAACGCGTCTATGTATTTAAATAAAAGCTTTGTTATTTCAATATTACATTGCAAAGAACAACTAAATTTACTTATACGATTGGTTTTACAATAGTAGATCAATTAAATTTTAATTATTTTCCGCATTCTCAATACCGAGTAACTTCATATAATGATTGTTTAATGCAACTGCCTGCGACATTGCTTCTACAGACTGCGTAATTAAGCTATGCCATTTAGTAACAACTTTCGTTTTATTAAAATTTGAATTTTTCGTGAAAGCGTTAAGCGTATTAGTTGTCAATCGCATTTCTTTCAAATAATCGAACATTTTCTTCTGGCTTGATATAACAGCAGTTTCAACTACTTCCAATGACATGGAATTACTATACTGTTCATTAATATCCGATAGACTTCCCTGTATACGATAAAAACTTTGTTGAATATCGGGCTGATATGAGCATTCACCATCTGCGACAAGTTCTTTAACTCTATCCGCATAGCGAAGCGTGTTTAACGAATGCTCACAAGAACTGACACCTGGGGAAATCATTGTAATCATGCAGGTTCAAGATTTTTCACCTATAAAAGAATCCCGTAGTACCTGTGTAAGTTTATTATCACGAAATGGTAAATGAGCCTTTTTGAAACCAAGCGTACGAATGCATTCTTTGAGTGCTAACAGTGACGTATTGATATCAGCTCTTTCTTTTCTTGTAAGTTTATTGGCTGTCATTGTATCGGCACCTCGTTCATTGCCCGCGAGATCAATCAATGAGAATTTTCCGTGAAGCTTTTTCGTTTGACTGTTATGGAGATGGAATTGCAATACGGCATGCGAACGTGATGAGTTTGTATTTGCTGATGTTTTGCCCGATATACGATTACTGCTTCCCTTCTCAATTACTTCTAAAATCTCCCGAGTATTGTTGACTAATTTTTCTGTTAGTCCAACCACTTGTACAACACCTTTTCCATCTTCTAATACTCGTAGTGGCTTTCGTTGTGTTAAAAGATCGTATACTTTTGTACCATATATTTCAAAGAAACTTATGGTAACGTACAGATTTTTATTGGTATTTCTGAAATTATGTAGTAGCTTAAAAACATCAGCTGCAGCTAAACCGTAGATACCATTTTGGAATTTTTGTGTTTTACCACGAAATTCTCCGCCCATTGTATGCGTTTTACCAGCTCCGGTTTGACCATATGCAAAACAGGTTGCCATACCGCCTTCAAGAATAGTTTTTATTAAGGGTTTGGCAGTGAAACAATAAACGATATCGTTGGTACAATTTTCATCAAATGCATAATCGAAACGAAATAACTGATTCTCTAAATATTTAGTTAAATCGACTTTATTTTTCGGTTCATGAACAATCATTGTATCTTTGTTAGGTACCGTAATTACATCAATTTCCTTTCTCGTTTTTTCTCTTCGATTTAATGGTCTTTTTCGCACACAAACAGTTATTTGATTTTCTTTAATTTGATCGGATATTTGTATTGGTTGAATACTAATCATTTTACGATATTCATCGACTATATGAGAAAATTCCCAATTCGGATTGTTTTGTTCTTCTAATTGTATTTGTTCTTTAACATCACGTTCTTCAGCCATTTGATGACGTCGTTCTTGTCGACTTTTTCTCAATCTTTCCAACTCCTTCATTGTATTACTAGTGAATTGTTTAGAACGACTTGATTCTTGTAATGGTGTCTCCGGTAATTCTGAAATTTGTGTATTGTCTAATTTCATGTCGTTTCGATCTGTATTGCAATGAAAAATAAATTATAATTCAATATATTAAAGACAAATGAAATTTGTTTTTACCATTCTTACATATAATTATATATAAACATATAAATAATATATATATATATATATATATATATATATAAGAAAATGGCGAATCAAGTAGCTCATATGACTAGTGTGTCTTGCAATTATTGTAAGAATAATGTAAAGTCGGAGGAATTAATAGTGAAATGTAGTGGTTTGTGTAATTTTACGTACCATATTTCATGTGTGAAACTTGGAAGAAAGGATTACAACGCTATCTCAAGTTGTCCGAAAAATCTAAAGTGGATGTGTGATAGTTGTGAATGTGTACTATACGACCATCGTGGATATTTAATTAACACCGATAGTAAGTCCAAAACAGAAGCGCCTATTTTCCACAAGATATTAACCAAAATTGATGTTCTTTTTAATACTTTATCTGTATTAACCCAAGAAGTCAATTCACTAAAAAGTAAAAATTTGCAAACAGCTGACATTGCTCAGCCGATAAATCAACAAATTTTATCAAACGTAGACAACCAGATGTCGCCAGTAGTTAAGTCACCAAACTTGATAAAACAAATTACTGTAGAGAATTCTAACGAACCTACAAAAACTACAAAAACACCAAACTTGATGAAACAAAATACTGTAGAGAATTCTAACGAACCTACAAAAACTACAAAAACATATAATCAAGTGACAGCTAGTACTGCACAATTAGCTACAATTAACAATGTAACAAAAACCAATAAAACTCAAAATAAACTTAAAGAAATCCCGCCCACTGAACGGAACGTACCAATAAATAATGCAACAAAATCAAAAATGGATGATGATTTTCAAACTGTTGTCAACAAGAAGAAAAATAAAAAGAGAGCTTCAGGCACAGGAAATTTGAACACTGAATTTGCAGCAACAAATAAGAAATTGTGGCTTTTCATTTCAAAAATAAAAAATACGGTTTCAAGTGAAACTATCTTAAATTATTTAGAAGTAAATACAAAATTAAATAAAAGTGAGTTTGTCGTGGAAGAAGTGAAAACAAAAACAACTTATAAATGTTTTAAGATTGGTGCGGACATTAGCCTAAAGGAAAACCTGTATAATCCTACATTTTGGCCAAGTGGTATCGAATTTGCAAGATATAAATTTCGTATAATGTCACAAAAGTCAAAAAATAATGCTGATTTTTTAGACAAAATCAATGTAGAAAAAACCAAAGTGTAAATCCAGATATTGTAGATATAAATTCGCAAAGCTTATCAAATAAAGTTTTATTTCTAAATGTACAGTGCCTAAGAAATAAATTAGCAGAACTAGAATTATTATTAGATTATCTAAATGATTGTGACGTTTTATGCATTGCAGAACATTGGTTAAAAAATAATGAAATTATTTACAATACATTAAATAATTATTATGTTGCTAGTTTTTTTTGCAGGACTAATAAAGAACATGGCGGTGTAGCAATATTTGCAAATTGCAATATTAAAACAACTTCCTTAGATTCCATTAAAAGCTATTCCATTGAGCAGGATTTTGAAGTTACTGGAGTTAAATTAGAAAAACAAAATTTAATAATAATTAGCCTATACAGATCAGGTAAAGGTGACATAAATATATTTTTAGATAAACTTGAGATTCTCTTGACTGTATTGACTAAAAGCAATAATAAAATAATTAATTGCGGTGATTTCAATATTCATTTTCACACTATAAATAATATCTCTTTAAATGTACAGCATCTGTTTACCAGCTACGGTTTGCATATTACAACTACAGATTATACTAGAATCACAAATCAATCTGCTACATGTATTGATAATATTTTTACAAACATAACCACAAATAATTATAAAATAAATATTGTGAATGGTATTGCCGATCATTCAGCATTGCTGTTTAATTTTAATTTTAATTTTGGACAAAAAAATGATATTAATACAAAAAAAAAACGTGTTATAAATAAAATAAACAGCAGAAATTTTAACTTATATTTGCAAAATCAAGATTGGTCATTTGTTTTAAATAATGACGATATCAACAACAAGTTTGATAAATTTTTAAAAAAAATTTTATCGTGTAAAGATGCTGCAACTTACAAATTAAAAATAGATACAGTAAAACAAAAGAGCTGGTTTACAGAAGAAGTACGTAGAAAAAGAGACTTTATATTTTTTCTTAAAGATATACAAAAGCAATATAACATTCCTGAACTAAACAATATTATTAAAAACCATAAAAATGAATATAAAAATCAATTAAACAAAGAAAAAATAACTTATAATAATAATCTATTACTTAATTCAAATAATATGCAAAAAACCGCATGGAATATGATAAATAATCTAAGAAGCGATAACAATAAAAATAGTCTAACGCCTGTAACATCTGATGAATTTAATAATTACTTTTGCAATATTGCAAATGAAATTCACAACAAAATTGCAATTAATAACAAAACCACATCAAATCACTTAAATGGTACTACTTTTGTTTGTGAATCAATGTATTTAACTCCAGTAACTTACGAAGAATTAATTAAAGCAATAAATTCACTCAGTGCTTCAACGAGTCCCTATATATATGATATAACTAGTTGGTTAATTAAAACAAGTATGTTTAGTATTGCTGATCCACTATTAATTTTAATAAATGAAATTTTTGAAACAGGCATTTTTCCTGATGTTTTAAAACTAAGTAAAGTTATACCGCTGTTTAAAACTGGTGATAAAAATGTTCTATCAAATTACAGACCACTTTCATTAGTACCCTGGTTTTCCAAATTAATTGAAATAATATTAAAAGATAGAATAATCTCATTTTGTCACAAAAATCAAATATTGTCTGACTGTCAGTTTGGATTCAGAAAAAACAAATCGACAAATGAAGCTTTAGTTAAAGTTACGGATGAAATTTTTAATTCATTGAATATGGGACTATTGCCTAATTTAGTGCTCTGTGACTTAACAAAAGCCTTCGACTGTATTTGTCATAAAATTTTGAGAAACAAATTAGATCTTTATGGTATTAGAGGTAATGTAAATAAATTGCTAGCATCTTATTTAGATAATAGACAACAATGTGTAATTGTAAACAACATAAAATCTAATTATAACCGTGCAAATCATGGAGTTCCACAAGGATCTGTTATAGGTTCTCTACTTTTTATTATTTACATAAATGATTTACCAAATTATTTAAATATGTGTAAACCGACATTGTTTGCCGATGATACGACATTATTTATTGAATGTTGTAAAAATGAAGACAGCTTAACGTTGTGCAAAAATATATTACAAGACGCAAGTAATTGGTTTAACAATAATTTTCTTCATCTCAATGAAGAAAAAACTAAAATTATTACCTTTTCCGGTAAAAAAGATGAAAATGCCTGTTCAAGATTTCTTGGAATTTTGATAGATTCTAAACTAAAATGGGACGACCATGTTCTTAATATAACAAATAAAACTGCTAAATTAATTTTTTTATTTAATAATTTATCGAGACAGGTTGAAATTAATATATTACGTATAGCCTATTTCAGTCTGTTTCAGTCAATTTTGAATTACGGTATCATGATGTGGTACGGGAGCACTGAGAGGAATAGATTATTTCTAAATCAAAAAAGAGTTGTAAGGATAATTGCAAAAGCAAATGTTAGGGATCATTGCAAGCCATTATTTAAAAAACTTGGAATTCTAACTTTGGCTTCATTATATATTTTAAACTGTGTTCTGTATGCTAAAACTCACATTGATTCATTTACCAAAAATAATAATGTACATTCATATAATACTAGAGAAAATAACAAATTAGTAGTTCCTAAGCATAATTCAAGCAAATTTAAAACGGGACCTAAGTACAACTGTATTACATTATACAACAAAATACCTGAACGTATTAAAAAACTAGATGATAAAAAATTTAAATTAGAAATTAAGCAAATTCTTTTGCAACATAGCTTTTATAAAATAGAAGAATTTTTAAATATTGACTTGTACTAAATTTTTATTATATTGTCATTAGAATAAGTTTTAGTTTTATCATTTTGATTGTTCTTTGATGTTTGATATTTATTTGTCATATTATTTATGTATTGTTCCTCTGTATTTCGTTAAAAGAATAATCTCATTGGACATAAATTTAACAACATTAAGATTAATTGGCATATGTCGTTTTATATATATATATTTTTTTATATTAAATTTATTATAATTATTGCAAACATGTATATTGTATATGACGAAGCAAAACTGTATCTATGGTATTATGCAAAAAATAAATATTATTATTATTATTATTATTATATATATATATATATATATATATATATATATATATATATATATATATATATAATAGTTGTAATATTAGCTGTACACTGTAAAAATATATATCTTAAATGTATGTAAGTTTACATAGGTTTTAATAGTAAAAAATAACAACACTTCATAATTTTATTGTAATAATTTATGTAATATTACAGAAATTTCTTACAGTGTAGCATTCAGCAGGACAGTTGTTAAATAAAACTCATTTGTAGTTTCATAACTAAGCTTTCAGTAATTTTATTATTTTCGTCAGGGTATACAATATTAATCAATTAATAATATTAAAAATATTACTCCTAATTTTTATTTTGTGTCATAAAAATCTTATTCCCACAGCAATCATTTTTCTTTTATGCTTTTGTAGTCAAATTGCTGTTTATGGAAAAATGAATTATTCTTTCGTACAGTGCGGGTATACTATACATAATTTATAAATTAAAATTTATTTTCAATTAAGAACACAATTAATTATTTTTTTTATTAAACTCAATAAATTCATTATTTGACACTAAGGTACTGAATTGAATTATAATTTCAAAATGTTAATAATTTTTAAAAAAATTTAAAATACAAAAATAAATTATTATAATTATATTATATATATATATATATATATATATATATATATATATATATATATATATATATATTTATGTAACAAAAATTTTACAAGTACAAGTACAAAAATAAAGTCATATATAGGAAATTACATTGCAAATAATTTTTTTTATATCAAATGATTTTTTTTGTATCATTTAGAATAAAAAATTTGTTTTCAAAAAAATATATGTGTATTCTTTTAGTTTTTCTAGGAAATTTGACGGTCAGTGTTAAACGAATTATTGGCGTGGATTATTTTCACACATATCACAATGCGATAATTCTTCCAATAAACGTGAAAATTTTTCTTCACCTGCTGATTCAGTTGATCGATCAGAAATATTTTCAACCAATATAAGTTCTTGATTACAATCCAAAGAAGCCAAATTCAACTCTAAGGCAGAATCTGGCACGTTTTCAGTGCATTCATCATCTGATAGTCCAACCATACTTTGAAAAATGTTTTGTACTTTTTGTTCGCTTTTACTACAAAGATCTTCGATTTGTTCTTTTGGTTTATTATGAGTGAGAGATTCTAGGCTGCGTTTTGATAAATTAATATCTTCAAGAAATTGGTGAGGCGTTTTATAGGGTTCAGATAAAATATTTACTTCATTTAACGTGTTCTGCAATTCTTTAATAAATATTGAGTGTTCTTCAGCATTAGAGTTTGCTGTTACAAAAGAAATCAATCTACATATATATTGTTTTATATTTCCATATTCTGTCAAAATCATTTGATTTTTCTGTTGATAATTTAATTCATCAACTTGTTTTTGTAATTCCTCACATTTTTTCTCTGCTTCTTGACGTTTAGCTATTTCCTCTTTCAGTTTTTCGTAAAGTTGTAATAACTGATCTTTTGTTTTAATGTTAGATGTATTATCTGATTCAGCCATTTTGCAAACTTTGTTTCTAATTTCTTGTACTTTTCGGTGATTATTCGCAATTTTGTTTTGAATCTGTGGTAATACAGTTTGTCGTTTATATGTAATTTTGTTATTTTTTAAGATTTTCTTTGATTTTGGTACAAGTTTGCAGTTGAGTAATGACGTGTAAGTACCATATGTTGACGTATTTAAAGTTGTCGAAGAGTAGCACCATTGGTATTGTGTGTTAGTTTCATCAATTTGCTTGCATTTTAAAATATCTAAAATCCGTTCAATAGTGCTTGGATCAAGGTTGTTACTTCGAAAATCTGCAATTTCTAAAGATTTACTATACTCTATAACGTCAATGATTTTTCCTACTAGAGCTTCTGAGATATTACATCGCTGCATATCAATGGCTTTAATCCACAGATCATCTACAAGTTCATTTAAAATGTACTCTAAACCTTCGTCACTCATATTAGGATTATTATTAATGGTAATTCTTTTTAATCCAGCCATATTGCTTACATTCGGATCCTCATAGCGAAGAGAACTTTGCCAACTCTCGCGGTATCTATTAATTTGCTGAAATTTTATTAACTTTGCTAAATGTTCTCCGCTTTTTGGTCCTAGTTTACAATCTGACAAATTAAGCACTTCTATATTGGGCAAGAAATGCAATGTACCGCATATTTCGAAACAGCCATCATCTTCAACTGGACAAGATTTGAAAGAAAGATACTTTAAGCTTTTATTTGTTGTTAACGATTTTAATACCATTTGCAAATATTCTCCCATAATGTGTAATCCATCTAATTCTAAACACGTTAAAACTGTTGATAATTTTAAACAGTTTCCAATAGCTTCTAACAGATTTTTCAGAATATATTTTGTACAAATAGCTCCAAACCATTTTTTAATGCGTTTGACTTTTTCTACGGTATCAGCTTCTTCAATAACTTTGTGAGTTGCTAAACTGCTGTGTATTGATATAACATGGAGTGAAGTGTCAAGCCGTAAAGCATTTATGACTGGCTGCCAATCTTCAATTTTGATGCGATCAGCAACAAATTCGAGAACTTGATCATTTTTTTGATTTTGTGATCGTAAAACACAGATAGGATTTATATTTTGACGACGACATAGTTCAGCATACCACACAAAAAAAGTGTTCAAGGGTTTTACATTTGAAGATGTTGAAGCAGTAGAAGATTTATTTGAATAAACAGACTTATTTTTATCAGAAAATTTTCTGTAACAAATTATTAGTTATAGAATATGTTGCATTATAAATTTAATATATATATATATATATATATATAAATATATATTGATTACCTTGCATGTGAAGATGTATGACTAGCAGTTGCATATGGACTGAAAATGCAAGCATAATTATTATTGCTACTATATAGTCAAAATTTTGAAATTGTAAAATACCTGCATGAAGAAGAATGTCTGTCAAATGGTGGCAGAGCAGCCATTCTTTATTTGTACAATATACAAACAGCTATTTTGATAAAAGAAAATAAATAAAAATTATAACCAACACCATAGAATACATAAATTAAATATGTAGATAGAAAAATCTAATAAAATATCTACACATCTAACAAATTTGGATTTCTGATATAATAAATGAAATGCTAAAAATAACTGAACATTTTTTTTTATCATATGTAACTTTGTTTTTAATTTTATTAAAACACTAGATTGTTATAACATTTTGTTTTCTACTTAAATATCTTATTAAAATATTTAGATAAAATTACTGGTTAAATTTTTGTTTAATTTAAAAAATTTATTTACAAATATAATGTAATAAAATTCTGTCAAAAAAACTAAATATAAGAAGCCACAATATAATATTAATTTCACAGAAATATCAATTTTTTATTTCAAATAGAAAACATATTTTAATTTTATGTTCGTAAATAAATACGCAAATACAAATATTTGTCGACATTACATGGACTACAAGATATTATTTTTTTACAAAATTAAAGTTATTAATATCTACTGCTAATTAATTTTTTACTACAATTGTACAAAAACCAACTTCTTGCAACATTGTTGTAATTTTTAAAATAAAATATCTTGTAATATTATTTACAAACTTTTTTCTGTGTAAAAATTAATAAACAGTAAATATTAATTACTTCAATACTGTAAATAAATAATAATTTTCTGTTTTGTTACAATATCGTAATTTTTCAAATAAATATCTTGTAGTCCATATATTGTCCACAAATTTTTTTTCTGTGCGTATATACGTAAAATATTTACATATTTATTTTCATATTTTATTAAAAAAATGTTATGTTCAGTTTTAATATATTTCTACATATTTTTACATATTTCTAATCAATAACAATTATGTTATTTTTATCAAATACAGCCGAGCTCATAATTTTATTGTAATAATTTATGTAATATTACAGAAATTTCTTACAGTGTAGCAGTCAGCAGGACAGTTGTTAAATAAAACTCATTTGTAGTTTCATAACTAAGCTTTCAGTAATTTTATTATTTTCATCAGGGTATACAATATTAATCAATTAATAATATTAAAAATATCAATTTTTATTTTATGTCATATTTACGAATTCCGTACTATTGTATATTTAGCAATTTTTTACTTTTAAAAATATAGAACCTACAGAAAATACAGAACACACACACACAAGACTAAAAAACAGAAAATAATTATTTAAATTAAAAAAAAAAAAATTAATATAGCACGTTTTTAAAACGGATTATAATTCCATACAGATTCCTGACCCCATAGAGATTGTTTTGAAAATTTCTGATTATAAATTTTTAATAGCTATGACAATACTTGTAAGATTTAAAACGGCTGCAACTCCTCTTAGACGGTTCAACCGATTTTAATGAAATTTTCAAGATAAATTTGTCTAGTGCCCAAGATGGTCATGTGGTTTTGGTTTTTTTTTAGTAATGCCAACTTTTCGAGGAAAAAATTACTAAAGTTTTTAAAAATTTATATTGGCTACATTATTTATCCGATTTTGATCAAATTTACAGAAAAGATATCTCTAATGCTCTCATTAATTTAAAAATATATTATGGCCATGTTATTTAACCGATTTTACTCAAATTTTCAAAAAAGATTCTATTAGTAATCATATAATTTATGTAATTTTAACAAAATACAGTGTTGCTAACTTTTCGAAAAAAAAAATTTACTAAAATTTGTAAATATTTATTATATTCAAATTTTTATAAAAGATTATTTTAGTGCCTAAATAAATTATGCAATTTTAACAAAATACAGTGTTGCCAACTTATCGAGAAAAAAAAAATTTATTGTGGCTACATTATTTATTCGATTTTGATTTAATTTTCAAAAAAGTTTCTCCTAGTGCCCACATAAATTGTAATATTATTAAAATACAGTGTTTCCAACTTTCCGAGAAATGTCAAAATGGTCTATATATGGGTTTACCCATATAGTTTTAATCTTGTTTTGTTAACTGTCATAATCTAGTATAAATGTGTTATATGTATATGTATAATACTGTAACAAACTGGATCTTGGCAGATTAAGATCCAGATTATACGTGCAGATTATTCGCAGAGGAAAATAGCTAAATAATCAAATGTTATACTTACCTGTATAACCGCACTGCCCCTCTGCTGGACACAGCGAATAACACAATTAACTTTGATGTTGAAAACAAAAAGGGAATTTATAAATAATTGCGTCGACAACTTTTAACAAAAAAATGTAAATTAATTTATTTAATTAAAATAACAAATAAATAATTTATTATACAAAGTGAATATATATTTAAGTAGATTTGAATAATAATTTGGACTAAGTTAATTTAATTCAAAGATTTTTACAACTAATTTTGAATATCTAATTATTCCTAAAAGTCGACCGAACTCAAGAACTTCAGAAAACAGACTGCCTTTTTCTGAAGTTTTTTTCTTACAAGTGAACAGTCGATTTCTGGCCAATCAACACTTTTGGTTGGCACTTTCCGTTCGATTTGCAACATCGGTAAAATATTGAAAATCGGCGAAGAGCGTCAACCTCAGTGCGGTCTTTGGCCTAACAGACACGGCTTCCGGTTAAATGTTAAATCATCAAAATTCTAATAATTTAGCCGTGGCTGTTACAATACATACAATCCGATATGGTCTAGTGGCTAGGATATCTGGCTAAACTGGGTAAACCCATATACTTCTAATCTTGTTTTATATTCAGCCTGAGTAGCTCAGTTAGCAAAAATTGCATTTTCAATTTCTTAAGGAAAGAACAAATTCTGCGCTCAAAACCATAAGTTAACAGTAACATTTTAATGTTTATATATTAATGAACGTTTGCTGTTAAAAAGATTTATATGAATGATTTTGATGGTATACGTTTGCTAGTGGACGTCCGATGAGTAGTTGGAGTGGTGGTATGATTGAGAGACTGGCTTGCGAGAGCGAAAGTTTCCAAGTAGTAGGAATAAAAGAGCATGCATGAAAGGAATTGTGGAATGTGAATGAAGCGAAAGTTCCTTGTGCTGAATTGGAATGTTTCTAGGAGACTGATTTCGGCATGATGAAAAGAGTTTGTGCCACACCCTGCTTGGGTACATGGCGTGATTCTGTATGTATTATTTTATTTTGCTACACCTTTTTAAAATGCTAACAAAAAAAATCTAATCCTTTTGTGATACTATTTTAAAAATGTTACTTCAAGATATGTATTTCGGTGATGTTAAAAATTGTATATAAAAAATGTAATGCATTTAAAAATATTTGAATCAAAAACATTTAGTACTGACAATTTTATGAATAGAAACGTAAAAAATATATTGCGCCCCCGGGTGGGCTCAAATCGGCTCGAACCACCAACCTTTCGGTCGGGTTAAAGCGTCTGTCTAGTAAACAGGTGATCCAGGGTTCGAATCCCTCCGGGGCCTCATTTGACTTGTATCTTTTTTTTTCTCATATGAAATATTGATATTTTTAATTATAATATTTAAAAATATGTATTCGCCCAACGTGGGGCTCGAAGCCACGACCCTGAAATTGAGAGTCTCATGCTCTACCGACTGAGCTAGCCGGGCGATTTCTGCTAAATAGATTCCTGCTAAATATAATGCTATTAATACAATTTATAATATTAAATCAAAGTGCAAGAATTATCGCATTTTATTAAAATAAAACTAAAACAAGATTAGAAATATATGGGTAAACCCATATATAGACCACTTTGACATTTCTCGGAAAGTTGGCAATACTGTATTTTAATAATATTATAATTTATGTGAGCACTAGGAAAAACTTTTCTGAAAATTTGATCAAAATCGAATAAATAATGTAGCCACAACAAATTTTTAAAAAATTTTGTGATTTTTTTCTCGATAAGTTGGCAACACTGTATTTTGTTAAAATTGTATAATTTATTTAGGCATTAGAAGAATCTTTTATGAAAATTTGATTAAAATCAGTTAAATAAAGTGGTCATAATGAATTTTTTAAAATTATAGTATATTTTTTCTCGAAAAGTTGGCAACACTGTTTTTTGTTAAAAATTACATAAATTATATGAATACTAGGAGAATCTTTTGTGAAAATTTGAGTAAAATCTGTTAAATAACATGGCCATAATGAATTTTTAAAAACTTTAGTAATTTTTATTTCGGAAAGTTGGCAATTCTGGATATTAATAAAATTATATAATTAATTGGAGCATTAGGGAATTTTTTTTTGAAAATTTGATCAAAATCGGATAAATATTGTAGCCAATATAAATTTTTAAAAATTTTAGTAATTTTTTAGTAATTTTTTTCTTTTTTTGCTAATGTTACAGACACCGTACGCGCATGCTATACACTTTTTCCTTGCAGTCAAAGTGGTAATTACGGTAAAGGAATAATCTCTCACATATGCCGCGCTGCGCCGTGGTACTGTGTGCGTTGGCTGGCTGGCTGGCGAGCCACAGCAGCGTCGGCAGCACAAGCAATCGTTTGATAATGTGTGCTTAATGGGCCACGAATTGTTATTACATTTACCGCATCACACGCCAACTGAGAATTAATTTTAAAACCATCGTATCCGTTCGTTCGAAGCTGCACGCTGTTTCCATCCACCACCTCAATATTTTCAGCATTACTACACAAAGCTATTTCAGTTTTGATTTTTACTATTTTTCTGTGCTGTTTTTGTAAACATTATATTGTTTGTTTTTTTTTTAAATGTATAATAAATGAAAAATTGAATTGCTTTTTTGAAAAGGTAATTCACAGGTTTCTAAATATTAAATTAACTTTTTTTTTTCATAATAATTTATATTAAAGTTATTTAAACTTGCTGTTTATGTGTTGTATTTTATACTATAAATTAATTTTTTTATATAATAAATATTTTTTCTTTTTAATTATAAATATTTCTTTAAAACAAAAATATAATTTTTAATTATTTATTATTTATCGTAATGTCTATATTTAGAATCAATTTATGTATTAAAAATTCTAAATCATATAGTAATCATACTTAATAATAATAATTTTATTATTATAATTTTAATTTTTGAAAATGTTACGGACATGGTACCGAGAACTATAGCACTTTTTCCTCGCGGTCAAAGTGGTAACTATAGTAACTGTAAAAATAATTTTGAATATTCACTAATATTGACTAAAATATTTTAAACAAAATTTAAAACAATTGCTTCACAACGTGTGAACTGTCATAATATAATCAGTCAACATTTATTACTGTTATCTTTAAAACAATTTTGTCCTTTTTAAACTCCAGATTTATGTAAACCTTGCTTTTGAACAGCTTCTTGTGCACATTAAATTATTTAAAAACCATTTATTCAATACAAGATGTCCACTAATATGTCTGGAATTGAAGAACCAAAAAGGTACGTAAAATACTAGTATTTTACAATTTTGTATATATATATATATATATATATATATATATATATATATATATATATATATATATAATTTTGACATATACCTAATTATTCATACTATACATATATTAATTTTTCTTCGACATCTTTGTTGTTGTTTTTAATTAAAAAATATACATTATTAGAATACTGAAATTACTTTTGATTTATCAATTTTTTCATTTGTTTTACATAATAGTAAATCTCAAAAAAACAATTTTATTTATAACATTTTTTTTAGACACGCATCAAAATTAACAAAATAAATAAATATTTTTAAGAACTACCTACATATTTGTTATAGAAATATTTGAATAATAATTAAAGTAATATTATAATTATAGTTCTACATAATTATGTATAGGCCATACAAATTTTTCAAACTAAGCTAAGTTCAACATCATAATACAAATTATTAATCTGTCATATCAGTAGTGAGAAGAAGAAGAAGATAATCGCTACGTATGTCTAAGAAAATCATACACTTAGTTTTCCAAAAGAACATATTACTTATTACTCTAATATGACGAAGCAAAATCTAGGAAAGTTTTGAAAAAGCGAGACAAATAAAGCTTTTCAATTTCCAAGATTCTATTATTAACAGTTAACCTAGTCATTTTTCTATGCTAAAATTACTATTAATAAAAGGATGAGGCTATTTATACATATGGTATGTATACGCAATTGGCTATTTATACATACTAAAAAAAAACCTAAACCAATCTACTAACCTAACCTACCCTAAATAGCCAATTACATAAAAATACTGTATGTATAAATAGCCACTTTCTTAATAAAAATCTTATATTTTATTTTGCATAACCGTAGTATAAGCTGTATTATATGTTTTACATAAAAAATGTACATATAAAAATATCGGCGTATTGTATATTATTTTATTAATAAAAATTTCAATATTTTAGTGCAACAACTATATATAAAGAAATAATAGCACCAGTCAAATCTGATGAATTCGAATTTGACCAGTTGAACTTGGACGATGATGAAGATTTTAATGAAATATTTAGTGAGAAGCTAGGACAGTTGAATGTATTCGATAATACAATGGAAATCATGTTCGCTAAATTGCATGAAATGAAAAATGTCATGAAATTAGAAAATAAATATATTCACGACTCGAACGAATAAGTAACGGAAAAATGTAAAACAGCTTGCAACTTTTTCAAAATATTAATCAACCAAGTTAATGATTTGAGAAATAGATATGACGAGCAAAAAAAAGATATGCATGTGAGTATAGTTATAAATTTTCCAAGACATTACAGAAATTTTCGTTTTATTTAAAATTACAATTCACATATTTTATCAAAACTTTAAAAATATTGTCTACTCATTTAATACATTCTAAAGTTGATACATTGTACGGTGTACAAATAATGGAAATGGGAGGGAAACTACAGAATTTTTCAACATATAGGTTTGTTTTATAAATTGCAAAATATCTGAATTGTGTCAAATTTTTAGCTACACTCAAAGAAAACGCATTATACTTGGAAAGGTGTCATTGATCGACTCAAATATCAGGAGGAACAAGAACACGATGCAATTCAGCAGAAATTGCTGGATGAATTAGAATTACGGGAAAGTGAATTGGCAGATCTACAAGATAAAGGCTCAATCTATAAGGATATAGTGAAGGCAATTTGTTCGGAAGAAGTTGTAGTCGAGAAGAAAATAAAAGAAATTAATAAAAAAATTGAAAGTATTTTGGAAAAGCCTCATCTGTTAGATGAAATCGGAAAATAATATCTAAACAAGTTCAAGAAAAATTTAATGTGACACACGATTATCGTTCTATTGCAAGTGATATATATTTTTATCGTAACGGAACAAATTCTAATCAGGTCATGAAGCAAAAAGCTATCAAGAAAAAAAAGTAGTAGGCGTTAAAATGTCTATTCTTATAACAGTTTCTTCATTGAGTTAAAACTAATATTTGTTAAAGTCGACCTTGCTGTATTAGTTAAGTAATTTGTTGCATTATTTCTGTTTCTAGTTACTACAAGTTGTAATTTTTGTTCAAATTTGAATAAAAAATAACAACAATTTCTATTGACCTTTTTATTATTAGTGGATATTGAAAATCAGCCAAATAAATTTTACATCTACTATATATTTTTCTTCAAGCGTATTATAATATTAATATAACGTTACCATATTGCCTATATAGAAAGAAGTCAGTATGTTACTAGTACAATAATGTACATACATTATTATATAGCAGTTAATTACTATATACACCACTGGTGGGAGCATCAAACATAACACAACGTCAAGTGTATATGTAATCCGACTTCTTTGGCGGTCATATTGAAAACTGTTACATCAAGTTAAGTTAATTGACAATTACATTGTTTATATTCTCTTGAATTATAATTTGGACTTCACGATAAAGTTTTGTATTATTTTCATAAAAATTTGTCATTTCTCTTCATTTAAATATTTATGTTTAATGAATCGAGTTTTATTATACCTATATATACTGGGTGTCCCATTTTAATCCGCCACCTGCAATAACTTTAAAATCGTGCATCGGACAAAAAAATGTTTCGAATAAAAAGTAAATGGTTTCGAAGGGGACATCTGATGCAGAGACCCTTGCCCCCTCCGGACCCCCTGGGGGGCGGGAAAGAGGGGCAACTTTGAAATCTTAAATGGAACACCCTATTTTTTATTGTAGATTCTGATAGGCCATTAAAAAGTATATAAATTTTATTTTAAGACTTTTTGTTTATCTTTGATAGATGGCGCTGCAAACAGCATTTTTTTTTCTCAGTTTATCAGTTTTTAATTTGAAAAAAAAGGTGTAACTAAGTAAGATATTCAAGTTCTTTTCAGTTCTTTGGAAAGAGGGGGGGGCAAGGGTCACTGAATCAGATATCCCCTCGAAGCCATTAACTTAAAGTTATACCCCTGGAAACCATTAACTTAAAGTTAATGGTTTCGAGGAAGATATTTGATGAAGTGACCCTTGCCCCCCCTCTTCCCAAAGAACTGAAAAAATCTTGAATATCGTACTTAGTTACACTTTTTTTTTCAAATTGAAGATTGATAAACTGAGAAAAAAAATGCTGTTTGCAGCGCCATCTATCAAAGATAAAAAAAAGTCTTAAAATAAAATTTACATACTTTTTAATGGCCTATCAGAATCTACAATAAAAAATAGGGTGTTCCATTTAAGATTTCAAAGTTGCCTCCCTTTTACGCCCCTCAGGGGATCCAGAGGGGGCAAGGGTCTCTGCATCCGATGTCCCCCTCGAAATCATTTAATTTTTATCCGAAACATTTTTTTGTCCGATGCAAGATTTTAAAGTTATTGCAGGTGGCGGATTAAAATGGGACACCCAGTATATGTGTGTATATGTGTGTGTGTTTTCATTTGGAAAGTTGACATAGCTGATTATCATGAGAAATCGACATGTCGACAATATTCAAAATACTTTTTTCTAGAGTTGAATTTTGAGAATTTATCATTACACATTGTATTACATCGTAAATGGCATTCTCAGTCTTTGATAAATCACACCTTGAATCATCAATTCCACTCCATGGTGTAAAATATAAATGCAAATAATAGCACTACATATGCACACATATATTAATTTTTGAGTCGAATATGACTTAAACTAATAACCGTTAAACTAAAATCATCTTTGAAAATTAAACCGTATCTTGTTTATAAATTCCGCCTGCAAAAAAGAAAAACAGAAACTTATAACACATTCAAATTCAGCAGAAATTTTTTTATGGGTCCTACATACTTTAGTCGTTATGACCTAACATAATTATACGAAAGCACACAGCTTACACTTTTTCGCAACTTTTCACATATACCTATAATGATTATTTGTCATTTTATTTTACTACAAACATTACATTATCATTATGATAATATCGTATGTACATAATAACAGTTAGCACCAACAATAAATCGTAAGTAATTAACAGGCTAGAAAACAAAAACGACATATTTTTCCTAACTTTGTTTATATATGGACTTCTTTTTGTCTAATACTGATACAAACACAAAATATTACATTTTTTTAATTACTATAATATATAATTAGGAATAAATAATATGCTTTGTGTTAAGTTTTATATTAATTTATTAAAGTTTAGTAACAGCTGTTTCACCACACAGTGGCATCTTCAGACTAAATAACTATTTTTGTATTCCAAACTTGGTTAGTGTTTGTGAGAAGTAATATTGTAAACAACACAAGATATTTTTATTATGAGACCGTTGTACGGGTGAGAGGAAACATATTCATAAGTGGTGAGCGATGTAGGTCTGTTTGTTCATTGATACAAATTTCGTTGGTGGTGTTTAAAGATTTATAAATTTCTACGCATTCCAATAAACTGAGTCTATTTCCTATGGTTTCTGTGTGGAGTATGGTAGGAGTATAGTTGTCTGGTAATTGATGTCCTGTGCTGTGCAAATGGTTGGTGAAAGTTGAATCCGTTTTTTGTAAGCGGTATGATCTAAGATGTTCTTTAAATCTAATGTTGATATTACGGCCTGTTTTTCCAATGTAGACACAATTACATATGCATTTAAGTTTATATATTCCGGGTTTTCCTATTTTTCTAATTCTATCTTTATGATTGCTTAATTTGTTAAAAAGTGTCCCTGAGTTTGTGAAAGCAATCTTTATTTTCTTGTTACTACTTTGACTGTAAGGAAAAAGTAGTATAGCGTTTGGTACGGTGTCTGTAACATTTTCAAAAAAAAAAAAAAAATTGTACAGAAATCCTTCATATAGCCTCTAGATGACGAATCTGAACTTAGTTTATGTGGGTGTATGGATGTGCGTCGTCAGCTCGCTCGCTCGGTCGTCAGACAAAATTTTGTGATCGCAACTCCTCCTAGACGGTTCAACCGATTATAATGAAATTTTCAGGATAAATTTGCCTAGTGCCCGAGATGGTCATGTGGTTTTGGTTTTTTCCAGTGATGCCAACTTTCCGAGAAAAAAATTACTAAAGTTTTTAAAAATTCATTGTGGCTACATTATTTATCCGACTTTGATCAAATTTTCAGAAAAAATTTCCCTAATGCTCTCATTAATTACATAATTTTATTAATATTCAGTGTTGCCAACTTTCCGAGAAAAAAATTACTAAAGTTTTAAAATTTTTATTATAGCCATGTTATTAAACCGATTTTACTCAAATTTTCACAAAAGATTCTCCTAGTATTCATATAATTTATGTAATTTTAACAAAATACAGTGTTGCCAACTTTCCGAGAAAAAAATTAGTAAAATTTTTAAAAATTTATTATGATCATTTTATTTAACCTATTTTAATCAAATTTTCATAAAAGTTTCTTTTAGTGCCTAAATAAATTATGCAATTTCAACAAAATATAGTGTTGCCAACTTATCGAGAAAAATATCACCAAATTTTTTAAAAAATCATTGTGGCTACATTATTTATTCGATTTTGATCAAATTTTCAGAAAAGTATCTCCTAATGCCTACATAAATTATAATATTATTAAAATACAGTGTTGCCAACTTTCCGACAAATGTCAAAGTAGTCTATATATGGGTTTATCCATATACTTCTAATCTTGTTTTTCATTTTGTTGGCTATTTTTGTCGAAATATTACCATAGTAACCAATGGTCCGGTATTTTATTTCTTCACTTTGCATCGGATATACTAATTTGAGAGCTTTTTGGTAGATTTGTTTATTTAAAATGTTATCAATCAGATTCGGATTATAATTATTGTTTATAGCTATTTGTTTAATGGTATTGAGTTCTGTATTATAGTCTGTTTTATTTTGTGGAATTGTGAGTAACCGGTGTATCATTGAGTTAAAGGCAGCCAGTTTATGTTGTATAGGGTGCCGAGATAGGTTATTTATTATCGCGTCTGTATAGGTTGGTTTTCTGTAGATTGTGAACTCATGATTATTGTTAATTTTGTGAATGGTCAGATCTAAAAAGTTTAGTTTGTTATTTTTAATTCACCTTAGAATTCACCAACGAAATTTGTATCAATGAACAAACAGACCTACATCGCTCACCACTTATGAAAATGTTTCCTCTCACCCGTACAACGGACTCATAATAAAAATTTCTTGTGTTGTTTACAATATTACTTCTCACATATGCAAAAGTTTTTAATTTGTTTAAATTGTTTATACATTGGTATTACATAAAAAAAAAATCAGCAAAATCAAAACAAAATAATGTATAGGTACATAAGGAAAAAGTAAAATACACGTACGGGTATAATAATCTTAAATAAACTTTTTACGCGCTTTTACCTTAGCAAACGTATCAACAATATCATCATAATTGATGGATTTTTGTAACTCTGTTTCAATAAACAATAAGCTTAAATTACACAATTTTGATTTAAACTATTTCTTAAATAATTTTTCACTCGTTTTAAAACTGAAAACGAACGTTCTCCAGATGCATTTGTCACTGATTTATAAATTTGTACATTTCGAGAGGATTCGTAAGATTTTCTTGTTTCGCAAAATTTTAACATTGCATAAATTCTAGGGAAACAAGTAGCAATAGCAACTAGCGGGTAGAGAGAAAATAGTCCCTTTTGTTACAATAGCTAGATAGCCACCCAACTTAATATGCAGGTTTTTATTATCTTATTGACAATGACAACACCAGTACTTCAACATTAGAAACGTATTGAAATATAATTTACTCGTAAATTAAAACTAGAAACTAGAAATTAAAATATAATTTTCAAATTGATCTCAGTGACTGATATCTAATTTGAAATCTCAGGCCCCTTAGCTACGAGGCCCCAGCTTGCGCCTCATGCGCCTGCGCATAAATACGCCTCTGAGTGCCCGCACATAAATTATAATATTATTAAAGATATTGTGTTGCCAACTTTCCGAGAAATGTCAAAGTGGTCTATATATGAGTTTACCCATATACTTCTTATTTTGTTTTACATGCTACATATAAATTACATAATGTTTCTGTAATTTTCTAAATTTTTATGAAATTTACAAAAAATAATTTTATATGTAATTGTACATTATTATAATTTTATATGTAATTTTACATAATTATATTTATGTAATTTTACAATTGTTAATTATGTTTATGTGGTTCTGCGTAATATGATTTTGCAAATATTTATAAAAATGTATGATGCAAATTTAATAAAATATTAATTATTATTAGAGAATTTAAATTTTATAACCTAATCATTTTCAGTACACATTCTATTCATAATTTTTCATAGTCAACTAATACGCAATATCATTAATTTTTTAATGTCTAAATGCATATAAGAACTATACTTATGAAAGGTGTTGGTTTTATTCGCTTGATCTGTAATGTCCTCGATAGCTCAGTGGTAGAGCATTCGCCCGGCAAGCGGAAGGACCCTGGTTCGATCCCAGGTCGAGGCGATATGAATTTTTCATTTTCAGATTATTTCTTTATGATTATATTTGAGTATTAACTGTATTTAAATGATATATCTATCAACTAACCAGATTAATGTTTTATATATATATATATATATACAATCACGCCATGTACCCAAAACAGGGTGTGGCACAAACTCTTTTTATCATCCCGAGAAATCAGTCGCCTCCAAACATATTCCTATCCAGCACAAGAAACTTTCGCAATTTCATCCACATTCATTATTCCTTCTCTCATCGCATGCTCACTTCTATTCCTACTACTTGGAAACTTTCGCTGCAGGCAAGCCACTCTCTTAATCATACCACCACTCCAACTACACACCGGACTGATCCACTGGGCAAACGTATTCCATATCAAAATCATTCAAATAAATCTTTTCATAACTATCAATTATGTGCAAAAAATACATATTTTATTATTAAAATATGTAAATATTCTACAGAAACAACGTAAATTAGTTTTGTAATAATTTTGTTTTTGTTTAAATATATTACATACACTGTAAAAAATATATCATAAATTAATGTAATTTTACATAAGTTTTAACAGTAAAAATAATAAAAAATTGTTATTTTACTGTGATAATTAACGTATACTATATTTTTATGAAAAATTACATTCACAACACATGTAAAATTACATAATTTTTTTATAAAATCACATAATTTTTTTTTACGGTGTCTGTAACATTTTCAAAAAAAAAATTGTGTATAAAATCCTTCATATAGTCCCTAGATGACGAATCTGAATTTAGTTTATGTGGTTTATGACGGTTCAACCGATTTTAATGAAATTTTCAGGATAAATTTGACTAGTGCCCAAGATGGTCATGTGGTTTTATTTTTTTTCAGTACTGCCAACTTTCGGAGAAAAAAATTACTAAAGTATAAAAAAATTCTTATTGGCTACATTATTTAATCGATTTTGATCAGATTTTCAGAAAAAAATTCCCTAATGCTCTTATTAATTATATAATCTTATTAATATCCAGTATTGCTAACTTTCCGAGAAAAAAATTACTAAAGTTTTTAAAAATTTATATTGGCTACATTATTTATCCGCTTTTGATCAAATTTTCAGAAAAGATTTCTCTAATGCTCTCATTAGTTATATAATTTTATTAATATCCAGTGTTGTCAACTTTCCAAGAAAAAAATTACTAAAATTTTAGAAAATTCATTATGACTACTATTTAACCGATTTCAATCAAATTTTCATAAAAAAATGTTCTAGTGCCTAAATAAATTATGCAATTTTAACAAAATACAGTGTTGCCAACTTATCAAGAAAAAATCACATTTTTTTAAAAAAAAATTATTGTGGCTACATTATTTGTTCAATTTTGATCAAATTTTCAGAAAAGTATCTTCTAGTGCCCACATAAATTATAATATTATTAAAATACTGTGTTGCCAATTTTCCGAGAAATGCCAAAGTGGTCTATATATGGGTTTACCCATATACTTCTAATTTTGTTAGTATTAAAATTTTGTAACACTGAACTGATATTGATTGCGTCTGCGTGATTTGGAACCCACTATCAGCTGTAGGTTCTATGCTGTGAGCTAAAGACTTACACTTATTGACAGTCAGTTTTACTTAGAAATTACGGGAATATATATTTTCAATATTTTTATAATATATCAATTATTATTGATAATGTTTTTTTAATAATTCATAAATTTTTTACCATGTCATCTAGTAACTTGTTTCTATGTTTTACTTGTTCATTATTTATTGTTTTAGAGTAGGTATATCCAAACGTCAATATTTAAATCAAATATATATATATATATATATATATATATATATATATATATATATATATACAGAGTGGCCCAATGAAAAGAGTAAATGCAAATTTTGGCTACTTAACATCATTTTTGCGAAAAACGCTCGAACACGTCAATTTTATTATGAAGGGGGATATCTGAATCGATTAGTACTATTTTCCTAACATCAACCCTAAGAGGAGGAGGGATTGCACCCCAAAAATTTTAAATGGAAAGGGGTATCAAAAATGATACCGTTCTAAAGGCCTTTCAATTGGATTTTCAAAAGTCTTTTTATTTTTCAAATCCGATCATTAGTTCCAGAGAAAAATCGTTTAGAACAAAGTTTATTAAGTGTTAAAAAGTACAGACAAGTAGGCTTAAACAATTGATCGTAGAAATAAAAACGCATCTGATAAATTGTTTGTAATAAGCAAGTACTTTGTGAGTCTCTCAATATCTAAACTGTGTCATATTACGGTAAAATACAAACAATATGGTTTACTCTATTGCGGAAAGAGTGGAAATAATTACGATTTTCTTTAAAAATGATGAATCGGCTACAAGAACGGCCGAATTGTTTAATGGGGAACACGCAGGAAAACATGTCCATTGTTCTTATGTTCTCGATTTGGTTAAAAAATTTCGGGAGACGGGGAGTGTAGCAAATAAAAAGCGAAATAATACACAAAATCTAGTACAAAATGAAACGATGGAAGTAGCAGTTCTGGGTCACGTTACGATGGATCCTTCTTTGAGTACACGGAAACTTGCTGTTGTATCAGGAGTTTCACGGACTAGTGTTCAGCGCATTTTAAAGAAAAACAAATTCCATCCGTATAAAATTAAATTGGTACAAGAACTCAATGAAGATGACTACGACCGCCGTTTGCAGTTTTGTGAAATTCTGAGTGATCGAACAATAAATAATCCCAATTTCTTGTTTAACATCTGTTTTTCCGACGAATGTTCTTTCTTTGTGAATGGTACAGTCAACCGCCATAATTGTCGTTATTGGTCAGACAATAATCCCAGGCAATTCCATGAAGTACATACACAAAAACCTGAAAAATTAAACGTTTGGGGAGGTATTTATGGTGACCATCTTGTCAGACCTTTTTTTCTCCCCGATAATCTGACCGGAGAGATGTACTTATCATTGTTAGAGGATCACATCGATCCAGTTTTAACTGACATAATGGAAAATGATAAACGTTACTTAGAAGATGAGTTGATATTCCAACAAGACGAAGCTCCTCCTCATTTTGCATTGACTGTTAAGCAGTTCTTGGACCGTCGGTTTCCTGGGAGATGGATTGGACGAAGAGGTGCTATCGAATGGCCACCAAGATCGCCGGATCTATCACCATTAGATTTCTTTTTGTGGGGTTATTTGAAGTCCAAAATTTATGCTACGCTACCCGAATCTTTAGAAGATTTACGACAACGTATTGTACGTGAATGCCGTCAGATTACACCACAAATGTTGCAGAACGTACGACTTGGTGGTAGTCATTTCGAACACTTACTAAAGTGATATTTTAGTTTCTGTTTGTTCCTCTGAACACTTAGTACACTTAAACTTAATTGATCGTCAATTGTTTAAGCCTACTTGTCTGTACTTTTTAACACTTAATAAACTTTGTTCTAAACGATTTTTCTCTGGAACTAATGATCGGATTTGAAAAATTAAAATACTTTTGAAAATCGAATTAAAAGGCCTTTAGAACGGTGTCATTTTTAACACCCCTTTCCATTTAAAATTTTTGGGATGCAATCCCTCCTCCTCTTAGGGTTGATGTTAGGAAAATAGTACTAATCGATTCAGATATCCCCCTTCATACTAAAATTGACGTGTTCGAGCGTTTTTCGCAAAAATGATGTTAAGTGGCCAAAATTTGCATTTACTGTTTTCATTGGGCCACTCTGTATATATATACAGAACTTAATCCTAAAGATAAAATGGCTTTAGGTTTAAGTTCTGTATTAATATTTATTAATAATCGACGTTTCGGCGTCCGTCTTCATCAAGAAAAATGATAGAAATGCCATTTATAACAAATTACAGAACATAGAAACAAATTACTAGGTAATTAATAAAAAATATTTTTATAAATTTTTAATTAATGGAAGCCAAATTTAATTTAAATCATTGCCTTTTCCCAGTGATTGATGTTACCTTTTTTTTTTATAAATTTCTATTCCATCTTTTATTAATCTGTTGATAATATTGATTGATCTTGCAATTATTTATTTATTTATTATTTATTATTTTATTTTATATATTGACTTTTGAAAGATTTTAATTAAGTTAATCTTAAAGCTTTTTTATTTTAAATATAACAAGATTAAAAGTATATGGGTAAACCCATATATAGACCACTTTGATATTTCTCGAAAAGTTGGTAACACTGTATTTTAATAATATTATAATTTATGTGGGCACTAGGAAAAACTTTTCTGAAAATTTGATCAAAATCGAATAAATAATGTAGTCACAACGAATTTTTAAAAAATTTTGTGATTTTTTTCTCGATAAGTTGGCAACACTGTATTTTGTTAAAATTGCATAATTTATTTAGGCACTAGGAGAATCTTTTAAAAAAATTTGATTAAAATCGGTTAAATAAAGTGGTCATAATAAAAAAATTTAAATTTTAGTAATTTTTTTCTCGGAAAGTGGGCAACATTGTATCTTGTTAAAATTACATAAATTATACGAATAGTAGGAGAATCTTTTGTGAAAATCTGAGTAAAATCGGTTAAATAACATGGCCATAATAAATTTTTAAAAACATTAGTAATTTTTTTTTTGGAAAGTTGGCAACACTGGATATTAATAAAATTATATAATTAATGGGAGCATTAGGAAAATCTTATCTGAAAATTTGATCAAAATCGGATAAATAACGTAGCCAATATGAATTTTAAAAAAATTTAGTAATTTTTATTTCGGAAAGTTGGCATCATTAGAAAAAAATAAAACCACATGACTATCTTGGGTACTAGATAAATTTATCCTGAAAATTTCATTAAAATCGGTTGAACCGTCTAGGAGGAGTTGCGGCCACAAAATTTTGACTTACGACCGAGCGAGCTAGCTGACGACGCACACACATACACCCTCATAAACTAAGTTCAGATTCGTCATCTACAGGCTATATGAAGGATTTCTATACACAATTTTTTTTTTGAAAATGTTACAGACAGCGTACCAAACCCTATACCACTTTTTCCTTGCAGTCAAAGTAGTAAAAAGATCTTTATAGAATAACAGTATATTTTCATGTCCAATAAGCCAGCACTTTTTACTAAATTTCTCTTCATCATTAATATAAAATCGAAAATTCGACAAAATGTTTTTTCAAAACAAGATAAACAATGTTGGAAAAATTTCAGATTCCTTTTTTCTGGGTCACTAAGGAACACGTCGAGCCAAATGGGCAAAGATACGTGAAATTTTGAATGTTTAATTAATTAATATTTTTTTTTTAATTACTTTTGTGAGAAAATAAGAAAAACTTTGGATAAAATTAAATTATATCGACAAATATTGTCATCATTATCAAAGTTTGATAATGACATAATGTGACACTTAACTAATTTATTGTTAATTATGGTTATTTTTGTGTCGTGCAGACAATAAAACAAAAATTTTCAAGATTTTAATTAAATTTTATTAATTTTTAATAAATTTTGACATGTTTTAGGAAGGTTTTTATGTAATTTTGACCAAATTTTAATTAGATTTTGTCCAATTTTTAATAAGATTTTGTCAATTTTGACTAAATTTTAATTAGATTTTGTCCAATTTTTGAGTGTTTCTATAATTTTGATAATTTTTGGGAAGATTTTAATTAGATTTTATTAATTTTCAATAAATTTTGACAATTTTTAGGAAGGTTCCATATAATTTCGACCAAATTTTAATTAGATTTTGTCGCAATTTTTAATAAATTTCTATAATTTTGACAATTTTTTGGGGGAGAATTTTAATTCCTCATATAATTTCGACCAAATTTTAATTAGATTTTGTCGCAATTAATTACTTTGGTGAGAAACTTTTTCTAATTGAAATTGAAAATCAGACAAAATTTTTATGTAAATTAAATTATATATTATGACATAATCTGTTTGGTCCCATCTAATTAATTAATAATAATTAATTGTTTATTTTTGTAATTATGACCGAGGAGGAAACCACTCCCTTAAATTTTGTACACCGGATTGAACAATCCTAGGATTTTACATGATTTTAAGTGAGACTGTAAGGATTTTACATGATTTTTAAGTGAGATTGTAAAGATTTTACATGATTTTAAGTGAGATTGTGAGGATTTTACATAATTTTAAGTGAGATTGTAAGGATTTTATATGATTTTAAGTGAGACTGTAAAGATAGATTTTTTACATGATATTTTTAAGATTGTAAAAATTTTATCTATGATTTTAAGGAATTTACCATGATTTTTACTAGGATTTTAAAGATTTTGCCATGATTTTACGGATTTTACCACACGGAGAGAAATGTATAGTTATCATAATTAGAAATATATATATATTTACTAAATTTTTAAATATTGGTATTGAAATATTTTAAATATGTTGTATTATTCACTTTTTTCATACATACATACATACATACATACATACATACACAATCACGCCATGTACCCAAAAGAGTGTGGCACAAACTCTTCATTATCCCGAAATCAGTCGCCTCCAAACACTCCTATCCAGCACAAGCAACTTTCGCTTCATCCACATTCATAATTGCTCTCATACATGCTCTTCTATTTCTACTACTTGGAAACTTTCGCTCACGCAAAACACTCTCAATCATATCACTCCAACAACTCATCGGATGTCCACGCAAACGTATACCATCAAAATCATTGAAATGCATCTTTTGAACAGCAAACGTTCATTAGACGCATTCGCTCAACATGTCCGAACCATCGTAACTGACTCTAACACGGGGCAACTTTTGCAACAACATTCTTTTCTATTTCGCACTCATCATACACTAATCTATAATGACTTTGATGCGTGTAGCAGCGCGTTCTAATTCTTCACGCAAAACTTTCCGATCGCGATAGATGCCAATTGTTCGCCGAGCAGCTAAACGCCGCGTTGTGCTTTCCAGTTATGCGTCTTTCAGCTTGAAACGGCGATTTTTGTACGATGAATTATTTTTTACAGGATTTCTTCTTCATCCACTGGTACTAAATATGAGTCGAATTAATGATAGATTAAAAACAAGTTGTCAGTAAATAGTTTAAATAAAACAATTATGCATGGTAGTGAATGTTGGGTTTGGTTGCAAAAGCATAAACGGAAAATGACTGCTGTGGAAATGAGATTTTTACGTGGGGTATGTTGTGTAACTATAGGTGAGATCGGGTACGAAATACGATTAGTGGTATGATGAGTGTGAAATTCGAAAAAAAATGTTGTAGCAATAGTTGCATTGTTAGTCAGTTAAGATGGTTCGGACATGTTGAGCGAATGCGTCTAATGAACGTTTGCTGTTCAAAAGATTTATTTGAATGATTTTGATGGTATACGTCCGATGAGTAGTTGGAGTGGTATGATTGAGAGGGTGGCTTGCGTGAGCGAAAGTTTCTAAGTAGTAGGAATAAAAGAGCATGTATGAGAGGAATTATGAATGTGGATGAAGCGAAAGTTGCTTGTTTGGATAGGAATGTTTAGAGGCGACTGATTACGGGATGATGAAAAGAGTTTGTGCCACACCCTTTTGGGTACATGGCGTGATTGTGTATGTATGTATGTAAAACAGTCTGTCCCCAGATGGAGTAAAAAATTTGTATTATTGATTTTACGAGAAAAGTCATTCTTTATAAAAAGTTCTGCTTGTTGAATAAATAAAATCATCATCAGAAAATTAGAAAATCTAAGATTAAATGTACAGAATATCCACAAAATTAAGAATAACTTTAGTTTAAATACAAAATTTCAATCAATTAAGTCAACAAAAATTATTCTACAAGATTATTGTTGTAGGATGCATTATCCTTTAGAAGAAAAACATTTTTTTTTTAATTTTTGAAAGTAATGTCGGTACCCTTGGAATTTTTTCAAAATAAAACTATTTTTCGAAAATTTGCTCAAAAAACTCTGAAAAAATTCAATAAAATAGAGAAAAAACTAGCTAAGTATTTTTTTTTCTAACTCATACTATTTTGGCAGTAAAAATTATTGAAAATTAATAAATGATACTTCTGTTTTTTTATTTTATCTTAATTTATGGACATTCTGTATATCTTCGATTTTGTGATGGTAAACTTATAAAGAATGACTTTTTGTTGTAAAAATCAATAATAAAAAATGTTTTTTTCTTGTTTACTCTATCCGGAGACACACTGTATATAAATTTATTTACTTTCTCTAGGTAGGGTTTTCTTTAAGTGTCTAAGAAATGCCCTTTGATTAATCCGTGCTGATTTGTCGGCTTGATCTCTAGCATTCGAATAGTAATTGCGTAATTATAATACTATTTTCGGTTAAATTTGATACCATTTTTGCAGCAACTATTTTAAAAAACATAAGTTATTATAGTATTTTTATATGCATATATCTATTTTGAAGACAAAATTTGAATAATTATTTTTTACCGACCGTCATAACACGTATGAATTTTTAAAAAGTTTAGTAATTTTTTCCTCGGAAACTTATCAACGCTGTATTTTATAAAAATTACGTAATTTATGCGAGTACTAGGAAAATCTTCTCTGAAAATTTGATCAAAATCGGATAAACAATGTAGCCACACTGAATTTTTGAAAACTTTAGTATTTTTTTTTTCAAATGTGTATATTTTTTATCATTATTTTATTATTATTAATAATTATTATTATTTTAGTAAATTAAAATTTAATTATAGATTATATAATATTGTCTTTAATTTAGAAATAAATATTTAATTTAGTAACAATTCATAAATTTGTCTAAAATTAATTTCATATTTCGTTTTAATATACATTTAATAAATATAAAACATATGAACCGATTTTGAACTGTATATATGAGGCGTATAGATGCAAAACTCACTATTCGGCAAAAAGTGAAAAATGAGATTTTGCCCGACTTGGACGTAGAATTTAACAAGGAATACGATATTTAGGTTAGTTAGAAAAAAACTCAGTATTTAATATGAGAAACACTCTTTAAAGTTTAGTGTTGAATGCAAAACTCACTACTTGCTTAGATGCAAAAGTAACTGTTTCCTTTCCACCAATAAAAATTTTATTGGTGGAAAGCAAACAGTTACTTTGTATGAATTAATGATGTATAAAACCAATGATTTACGATTTTAAATAAGTATTGCCATCTAGTAACAAGATTTTATCATCAAAATATAATTACGCTTAGCTATAACAGTTTTTTGCAAATATCTCAGAACTTAAAATTTGCAAATAGTGAGTTTTGCATCTATACGACTCATATATGAACTATTTTTGTAACGAGTCATATAATTGATTTTTATTTTTTAGGTTTTTATTTTTTTCTCAAAAACTATCAGGTGCAGGAAAATAAACATGGTATGGAAAAATGCGGAATAATGAGTAGTGTAATTGAGTGACAAAATAATTCTAGGATGCATCGTTTAGTAGAAAAAAAATTAATTTCGGAAAATTTCTCAGGGGGTACCCCTTGACGATTTTGTTTCAAAATAAAAATTTTTTTCAAAATTTGCTTAATAAAATCTGAAAAAATTAGAAAAATAGAGAAAAAAATTAGCTACATAATAGCTAAGTAAGTTTTTTTTTTCTAACTCGTCTGGTTTGACAATTTGACAATTAATATTTGACAATTTGACAATTGAAAATTAATATTTTTTGCATTTTTGAAAAAAGTCTTATTTTGAAAAAATGGATTTAGAGATTTTAAAAAATTCAGTGTTTAATTTTTTTCTACTAAACTATGCATCTTAGAATAATGGTTTCTTTACTCGTTTATAGTACTCATTATTCCGCATTTTTCCATATCATGCTTATTTTCCTACACCTCATAGTTTTTAAGAAAAAAAATAAAAATCAAAAAATCAAAAAAAAATTCTAGCGTCCAAACGGCACATGCTAGAAAATTGATACTAAAACCAAATTATAGAACTTTTTATATCCTATCGAAAAGTATTCTAAGTATTTCTTCGGATTTAACTCGAGAAAGAAATTATTCGCAAATTATCGAAACTGCATATTAAACGCATGGCATATTTATGTCAAGTTAGTTATATTCTATAAATTTATTTCTATTTGTACAATTTTATCTATTGTTCAAATCGTTTTAACGCGTAATTTTTTTTTATTGTCAATATAATTTTTTTTAATGTGTAAATAATTTAAACTCCATTATTTTGTGGCAATTTTTCGATTATTTCATATCAAATTGCCATTCTTACAAAGCATGTAAAAATTAATTTAGTTGTAGAATTTTATGTTCTAAAACCTATATTTAAAGGTTTTTGTTTTGCGTCGAAAATAATTTATAAAAACAGGAAATTAATAAAAGTTTGAGGGTTACAATTACTAGGTGTATACGTACTTTTGGCATTTTTTCTTGTAATTAACAAGGAATCCAGATAATCAGCAATAAAACTGTAGATATGTTCTGGATGATGGCGTAATACCTAAAGTTAATCGTATGATTAAATCCATGTTAAATCATTATAGTTAACAACATAACCGACATTTGTTAAAATCTTATGAGAGGTATTTGCATCGATTTTTTAGATTTTTTCAACATTTTTTGTGAGAATTTTTAGAGCAAATATAGTTAAAAGCAATTATACCGTTGGAAAGTGTATTTATTGTAGTTTTTAGCAGTATTTTTGTTTTTTCCAAAAAGTTAAACTTTCACTTAAAAAAATGGCATCAAAATGATCAGGTCAAAATTTCCGTTTGTAGCATTGATTTTCTTAGGGTTTTTTTTGGGAACTTTTACAACAAATACAGTTAACAACAATTATACTCTTGTAAAGGGTATTTATTGAAGTTTTTAGTAGTATTTTTTACCTTTCCAAAAAGTCAAATTTTCACCTAAAAAAATGGCGTCAAAGTGATGCAGATTTGTGTCAAATGGTGGCAGATAAAACTAGCGTTCCACATTTCTGAAGCACAAATATCACATGTAACTTTTGTTGGAACCTAAAAAATTTATAATTTTTACCCCTAAATGGGTCAATTTTAGGCACTTTTTTTGAAAATAAATGTAAAAATTATACATTTTGTTGGTTCCAACGAAAGTTACAAGTACTAACATCTAATTTCCAGAACGCGAATTTTATCTACCAACATTTGGCAAATCCGAATTATTTTGACGCCATTTTTTTAAGTGAAAATTTGACTTTTTTGAAAAAAGAAAAATACTACTAAAAACTACAATAAATACACTTTCTAACCGTATAATTGTTGTTAGCTGAACTTGTTGTAAAAGTTCCCAAAAAAAAAACACTAATTACTTCTCTAGATATGTCAGATATAAGTTCTCGTAATCCACTGGGCACTACATAAATATATTTTGCACATCTTCTTTGATACAGAACTTGCATAGGGTCCATTTTTTTATTAATTTCAAAATTATTTTTGCTTCAAATTTAAAAATTTTATATCGCCGTCACGACAATGGTAAATTTACGATAAACTGTCATTTTTATTTATAATTTTCGATTTAGTTTTACCGCTCTGTCAATGTTACGAATGAAATTAATTAACAAAAGTTATTTATTATTTACAAAACGTGGATTATTTACCTTGAAATTACGCGAAAATTAAACACTATATTTGACTTTGCGACAGTGAGTAATAATAATTATAAAATATTATCGGTCCTGCTTACAGTTTAATAATAAAGAATCAAATAAACTAATTAAAAATTGATTAATAGGTATTTTTAAGTAGTCAAAAGTAATTTTCGATAAAAAAATTGTTTATAAAAGTGAGGTGAGAATACGGGCCAATAATTTTTTTAACAAATAACAAATTTTAAACCCCTGAATGTTTGCAACCCGCTTTGCTGTGTTCACGTAGATTTTATACCAAGGTTATGATCAAAAAATGTAGGTAATCTATAGAAGTGTTATAGTATTTGGTTGTTCGATATAAATAAATATGTATATATTAATAATATTTGTTTATTAAATACTGAATTATTCAACCAGCAGAAAGTATAGAATTACTTGCTTCAGCGTTTCTCAAAGTGTGCTCCGCGGAGCACAATAATTGTCCTCAATAATAAGGACGTAAGTTTTTTTGTGCGAAAACGTGAACAGCTATTAAAATCAACAAGATTAAAAGTTTATGGGTAAACCCATATATAGACTACTTTGACATTATCACATAAATGATAAGAAATAGGAATAAAAAATTTTTTCATCGAAAGTTGGCAACATTGTATTTTGCTAATATATAATATTATAGGCGCTAAGGGTATCTTCTGTAAAAATTTCATTAAAATTGGATAAATAATGCGCGCATAACAAATTTTTAGAAAATTATAAATTTTTTTTTCGGAAAGTTGGCAACACCGTATCTTAATAAAATTATAATTTATGTGGGCACTAGGAGAAACTTTTCTGAAAATTTGATCAAAATCGAATGAATAATGTAGCCACAATGAATTTTTTTAAATTTTAGTAATGTTTTTCTCGGTAAGATGGCAACACTGTATTTTGTTAAAATTGCATAACTTATGCGGGCACCAGGATAATCTTTAATGAAAATTTGATCAAAATCCGTTAAATAAAGTGGACATAACAAATTTTTTAAAATTTTAGTAATTTTTTACTCAGAAAATTGGCAACACTGTATTTTGTTAAAATTATCTAATTTATATGAATACCAGAAGAATCTTTTGTGAAAATTTGAACAAAATCGGTTAAACAACATGGCCGTAATAAATTTTTAAAAATTTTAGTAATTTTTTTCTCAAAAAGTTGGCAACACAGTATTTTATTAAAATTACGAAATTTATGTGGGCACTAGGGGAATCTTTCCTGAAAATTTGATCAAAATCGGATAAATAATGTAGCCACAATGACTTTTTAAAAACTTTAGTAATTTTTTTCTCGGAAAGTTGGCATCACTGGAAAAAACCAAAACCACATGACCATTTTGGGCACTAGACAAATTTATCCTGAAAATTTTATTAAAATCGGTTGAACCGTCTAGGAGGAGTTGCGATCACAAAATTTTGTCTGAGGACCGAGCGAGCTGACGACGCACATCCGTACACCCACATAAACTAAGTTCAGATTCGTCATCTAGAGGCTATATGAAGGATTTCTATACAATTTTTTTTTTTTTTTAAATGTTACAGACACCGTACCAAACGCTATAATACTTTTTCCTTGCAGTCAAAGTAGTAAAAATGTTTATGCGTTGTGCATCGCAGACAGTTAATGTATAGGTATATGCAACTGAGGCAACCTACATTGTTTCTTATAAAATTGCAATGGCTGGTGAAGCTCATACAATAGCAGAGAATCTTATAAAGCCTTGTGCAGTTGAAATGGTAAAATGTATGCTGAATGAGAAAACCGCAAAGGAACTGTTAAAAATACCACTTTCGAATGATACAGTAGCTCGCCGTATAAAAGATTTGTCAGAATTCATAAAAACTGAGTTATCATTGCATCTTAAAAGTTGTGATTTTGCAATACAAATGGATGAATCTACTGACGTAGCGGGGCTAGCAGTGCTGCTTCTATTTGTACGGTATCAGTTCGAGAATTCTATACAAGAGGATTTATTAATCTGTAAAGCGTTACAAAGTAATACTACTGGGGCTGAAATTTTTAATTTGGTGAACAACTATTTTATTGAAAATGGTATTTTGTGGAACCACTGCACTGATGTATGCTCTGATGGAGCAAAAGCTATGGTTGGAAAAACTGCAGGTGCGGTGTCAAGGATCAAAGCTATAGCTAAAAATTGCAGCGGTAGTCACTGCATAATTCACCGTCAGGCATTAGCAGTCAAAAATATGCCACTCTCCTTGAAAATTGTGCTCGACGAGTCAGTAAAAATAATAAATTTTATTAAGTCCCGACCATTAAATATGCGACTATTTAAGATTTTGTGCGATAATATGGGAAGTATTCATACATCTTTACTTCTGCACACCGAAGTTCGATGGTTGTCTCGTGGTAAAATACTATGCCGATTGTTTGAGTTGCGAGCTGAAGTGCACGCTTTTCTTCTCTAACATTCTTTTGATTTGGAAAGTCAATTAACTAATAAAAACTGGTTGTTTAGACTTGCCTATTTATCAGAAATATTTTCCAAACTTAATGAAGTCAATCTCTCACTTCAAGGGAAACAGATTACTGTTTTTACAGCCAATGACAAAATTAAGTCATTTAAACGAAAGTTAGAATTTTGGCTAACTAGCAAAGTGGAGAGTTTAACTGTTTTCCAACGTTAAATGACTTTTGTGAAGAGATGGGTACAGAAGAATTACCTCCAGAAATAGTTAACGGCATTGTGAACCATGTTAAAAGCATGTGTGGTTCAGTAATACAGTTCTTTCCAAATGAATGGAACAGTAACCTGGAAAATCATTTTTGGGTAAAGAATCCATTTATTATTGATAAAAAGCCTCAAAGTCATTTTGCTCAAGAATACGAAAAATTAAAAGATTTGATTTCCGATTCTTCACTAAAACTGATATTTGAAAAGCAATCAGTAGCAGAATTTTGGTGCGGTCTGAAACTAAAGTATCCAAAGTTGTCAAAGAAAGCTGTTTCCGTCCTTTTACCTTTCATAAGCACATATCTTTGTGAAACTGAATATTTCCACCAAAACCAAGTATCGTAACCGCTATTAAGCCGAATATTAAAGAAATATGTTCAAATAAAATTCAACACCACCCTTCACATTGATTTTGTTATTTCCTTTAATTATATTAAATAAATTGTATTATTTGTACTAGTTTTTGTTATCATTTTAACGTTATTTCCTTTCCAACTAAATACTGTAATAAGGGGCTCCGTCATCTTAGATTCCACTTTATAGGGGCTCCGTGTTTAAAAAAGTTTGAGAAACGCTGGTATAAATAAATGTTACACAATAAAAAAACATTTCTTAGATATAGGTACTTCAAAGCTGGTCTTCGAATCAGAACTCAACCGAAAATCGGAAAAAAAAAATTTTTGTTTCGATTTATTTCAGTTTAATACATGTTCAAGTATTTTATCATTTTTTGTTTTTTTTTTTAGATAAATACTCAGTTTTAATGATATTGAAAATGAAACTAGAGATAATTTTTAGACAGGTGTATTTTTGGATAATAACTTTGCTTTTAATAATGTTTAAATAAAAATACATTAGAAATATTTTAATAATTAGATGTAATTTTTATATTTTATAATTATAAATAAATGAAAATCTTGTATAGAAGAATTTGTTACGTTAACATTAATATCTTATTATTATATAATTAAAACATACCGGGTGTTCGTATTGGCCCAAACGGCACATGCTAGCAAATTAAATCTAAAACCAAATTATAGAACTTTTTATTGTCTATCAAAAAGTATTCTAAGTATTTCTTCGAATTTAACTCGAGAAAGTAGTATATACCAATTTATCGAAATTACATGTTAAACGCCAATTCGAACTTGACGAACGAACACCCGTATATAAATATATACTCCTATAGGTATATTTAAATTGCGAAAATTTTTTTGTGAAATGTGTTTTTTATTGTTCAATAAAGTTCTTAAAAACAGATGCTGTGTTGTTATCCTTTGTAATCCTTATCCTTACTGTTTTATTTCTTGCTAAAAAAAACAAGAAATATTCAGAATAACATCATGTTTTCAATTCACACTTGCTTTCCTGATAAAATTTCCGAGAAAAATTTTTTTGATAATTAATTGTGTCTATACTATTGATCCGATTTTACTCAAATTTTTACAAAAAAATCCTCAAGGGTCTTCATAAATTATATAATTTTATACAATTACAGAGTTGCCAACTTTCCGAGAAAAAAATTTATAAAGTTTTCAATAATTAATTGTGCCTATACTAATAATCCGATTTTCATCAAATTTTCACAGAAGATTCTTCTAGTGTTCCCATAAATTATGTAATTTTATACAATAACAGGGTTGCCAAGTTTTCGAGAGAAAAATAATAAATTTTTAATAATTAATTGCGGCTATACTATTTATCTGATTGTACTCAAATTTTCACAGAAGATTCCGCTAGTGCCGAGGCAAAAACTAAAATTGCGAGCAGCAATATACCAATTAAACCAACCCCCAAAACTGTGATAGAAAAATCAAAAAATTATAATTGTTTTCCTGAATGAACAATAGATGTCGCTAGTAGTATTAACATATTTAATTGAAGAAATAAGCAATACATGTCACTAGTAGTATTAAACATAAATAAAATTCTGTTTGGCAGCGCTAATAGTATCCTGAAATTTTTTTTGAATACCAGGAAAATTAAATAACAAACAACTTTTGTTATGATTAAAAAATTTTATTTTATAAAATAAAAGTTACATTTAACTTATAATTATAAAATAATTTGAAGCAAATGATTTTCAATATTTTTTGTATACATGTAATTATAAAATGTTCAAGATAATTTTAATAAGCTGTTATTTTAAAATATGTAACTACTATTTATAAAATTGAAAATCACCTGCCTCTAACAGACCTTTAAGTGAATTCAATATTCAATTTTTGATCTTACAAAAAAAATATTTTCTAATAATATGGTCTACATTTCACTGGAAAATTATCACAATTTGATTTTCAGAAACAAAAGTAAACATGTAAACTTTAGATTAAATTCATCTGCATGAAATCGATTTTCAAAATGACTAAAATTTGAATAGCCAAAATGAAAAAGAAAAATCATTCGAATAGGTTAATTGGAAAATAATAATAATAACACAAAATTGATATTTATATGTTGTTAAGAATGATATTCTACGCGTCAATTTTTTCATCGTTTGTGTTCGGACTAACCCAGGTGAGTAGTTTTTCGTAATATTGGATAACAACTTGCGGGCATTTTATATTTGCTTGTTTGGCTTGAACTAAATCTGCTTCATCGGTTCCTAAATTGAGCAAATTAAAAATTATTTCAAAAATAACATCCAACAATAATTGTTCATGAGTGTTATTACTTTGTGAAATGAATATAATAATATTCTAAAGTTGGTAATTTTTCTCAAAATTTTACAAGTTACTCAGACATTGAATCGGCTTACAACCGGCCAGTTTAACCATAGACACGTGTTTCTATCTTCAGGATCTTGTCAGTATGGTGATTTCATCACTGTCCAAAGACAAAGATGCAGATGTTTAGTTCTGGCTGGCTATTTAAACCAAGTAAATAGCTAGCCAGAACTTAACATCTGCATCATTATCTTCCGGACAGCGATTAAATCACCATACCGACGAGATCCTGAAAATCAAGACACGTGTCTATGATTAAACTGGCCAGTTGTAAGCCGATTCAATGACTGAGTAATTTGTGAAATTTTGAGAGAAAAGTATCAACTTTAGAATATTAAAAACAAAATATTTTACATTATTTTATAAGTTGAGACACTTTTCATAAAAATAAGACACTCTATAATTTTTTTTTATGAAAGATTGAATAAACTGATTAATATAAAAAAAATGTCAAAAAATCATTTTAATAATGAATTTCACATAAGTAATAATGTCACTTATGTTACATTTATTATTAAAATAATTTTTTGACATACTTTTTATATAACATTGTTAAATTTACTGATCAAATAATGTATATTTGCGTTGCATGTAAAATCAACTAAAATATTCTGCTAGCCCTGAAAAAAGCAATAGTGATTACCGAAACGTTGTCTAAGTAATTAATAAAAAAAAATATATAAAAGACTAAATTAAATCAATTACTAATTATTTATTAAATATTAAATAGTCTATTATTTTTCCTTTGCATTTTTATTTCGCCTTCATTAGAAATAAATATTCTGCTAGCCCTGAAGAAGGCAATAGTAATTGCCAAAACGTTGGCTTAGTAGTTAAAAAAAATTATAAAAGACTGAATTCCATCAATTATTTATTAAATATTAAGCAGTCGACTATTTTTCCATTTTAATAATTAATAATTTAATAAAAATGAAAAGAAACAAACCTTTCCACTTCAGTAGAAACATTAAATCGCCGGAATGGTCGGCTGCTCCGATAATTCGGTCCGGTTCCAAACCGCAATCGAAGCCATGCGTCTTTTTCTCTTTCTCTTCCGGTTTTTTCTTCGGTTCGGACTCGGGTGTTGGTGTAGCTTGACTTTTACGTTTTTTGGCAATTTCCTCTTTCTTGAGCGCCTCCTTTTTCTTACGTGTTTCTTCAAATGCCGATATTAGAACGGGACAATCGAGATTCGATTCAGGCTCCCAAGTATTTTCCGATTCTGAATAGCCTAAATGTTAAAACAACACAATAAAGCTTACAATAGCTGTTATTACTAGTTGAAATTCATATTATATTAAGAACCAGTATTTGCAACGCTCGATCAAATGTACACCGTTTAAAATTTATAATCTAAATAAAAAAATTTACTTTTATTTAAAAATTTCACAAGTTACTCAATCATTGCATCGGTTTGTTAGGCTATGCATCAATGACTGGCCAGTTAATCCTAGACACATGTTCGTAGTTTAGGAGCTCGTCAGTACGATGATTTGATCAATGTCCGAAAACGACTGATACAGATGTTACCGTCATTGATGCATAGCCTAGCATACCGATTCAATGACTAAAATTTTTAAAAGTATAATGCCCGTATGCATAAAACTAAATTTAACGAGTAATTATAAAACGAACCGTTAACATATAATGACCATTATATTATTTTTGATATTCATAAATATAACAAGAGATATTTAACGCTTCGTTTTGAAATGAACGTTCGTTAAATTGTTTGGTAACTTTTTAGTGACTTTTGGTGTTGAACGGTATATCACACTAGTTTATCCATGTGCTTCATCTGACAGAATTCGTATTTATAACTGTTTATAACCTTAAATTACAAGTTACAAAATGAATTTATCGACCGATAAAAAGCGTTTTAAGGCAAAAAAATTTACGGAGAAGGAGACTAGTATTATTTTAGATGTACTTGAAAAGCACATACATATAATAGAAAATAAAAAAACCGATGCAATAAATGTCAAACAAAAAAATTATACATGGGAAAAAATAACTGAAGAATTTAATGCTATAAACGACATTCAAAGAACAGTGTCACAATTGAAAATATTTTATGACAATTACAAAAGAAAAAAAAGGAAGGATAACGCTGACGATAAAGTAATTAATATAAAAATTATTTTATTCTTTATTAATGTATTAAGTATATTAAAAACAATTTTGCTTTTTATAGGCTGAATTTTACAAAACAGGTGGCGGTACATATATAAAAAAGTTGGATGTAAATGGGGAACGTCTAATAAATATGATAAAAAAACAGTTTGAACCAGATAATAACATATACGATAGTGCTTCACAATACCATGATGCAGATGCAGATGCAGATGCAAATTTATCAAACCATTCAGAGCAGGTAAATTTATATTAACTTACACGCAAAACATTTTTATATAACTTTTAATGAAAACAGAAATTTAAAAATATTTTTTATTTAATATGATAAATTTGTTTTCAGAGTATAAGTACTGGTCACAACTGTATAGAGCCCATTGGAATAGAAAATATTGAACATAGTATTATAACATTTGAAGATTCCAATATGCAAGTTAGTATTGCTACTATGTGTGTACATATCTTACATATTTAATTTTCAAATTAATATTTATATGCGTATATTGTTCTAGAACATAAATATTGTATGTCAAAGTAATACTGAAAGCACACCATCTACTAGTTATATAGAAAATGAAGAAAATATAGTGCCAAATATATTTCGTAAAAGAAAAGTGCCAAAAAATTTAAAACCTAAAACAATTTATAATGCTCTAGAAGAATTGACAGAATCAAAAACTTCAAAAAAAAAATTGGAATCCGAATATTTCAAACTAAAATTGGATTATAAAAGACAGTGTTTGGAAAGAAAAATACAATCAGACAAAGAGGCATCGGAATTATTTTTATTAGAGAAACAAAAACTTAAAAATGACATAAAACTACAAGAAATTAAAATTGAACAAGAATTATTAAAATTAAATAAAAATGATTTATAAGAAAAATAATTTTAGATATAAATTACATTATATTCTTAAATCGAGACCGCACATATGTTAGTCATATATGAATTAGGAATAATAATAAATAATAAGTATTATATTATTAAATTGAATTAATATACGTTTATAGATGTATTAATGAATATGTATTTGTTATGTATTATTAATACGATTACGCATTGCGTATTTTAAAGAGATACTTCAGTATTTGATTACGAATAACGTATGTACGGACTCGGCTTTAAATAATAAAATTTATTTTGTTTATTTTTTGTTCTAAATGTATATTTCATATATATGTGTATATAATACATAACTGTTTCATATTATTAACATACATTTATCGAATATTAAAAGTATTATTTATAAAGATATTTCGATTGTTATTATTAACATTTTCATAAACGTCAATTTCATCGTCTGAATGATTTAAATCTTCTAATTCGATATCAACTTCGTCGTTCAAAATAATACAAAGATTGTGTAAAACTGCTGTTGCAACTATAATGTGCAAAATAGTTTGTTTTTTTAATCTCATTCCTAATGAAAGACAAGGAAAACGTCTTTTCCAAACACCGAATGCTCTTTCAATACTATTTCTAGTATGGATATGTGCTTCATTATATCTTCGTTCGGCCTCTACTGTTGGATTTAATACCGGTGTAAATAAATAATTTTTTAATGCATAAGCTGAATCGCCCAACAAATAACAATTAGGGTATTTGTTTTGTTCAAAGTCTATTCTTAATGGTGAATCATAAAATATTGTAGAATCATGTACACTGCCAGGCCATCTTGCAATAATGTCAAGAAATTTTAGTTTAGCATCACAAACACATTGTACATTATATGAAAAATACCCTTTACGATTTCGATATAATTCTGCATGCCTACCACCTGGTGATTGTATTCGTATATGAGTTCCATCGACTGCCCCAATTACACATGGAAATCTATGGATAGAATAGAATTCTAACTGGATTTTTCGACGCTCTACTTCAGTATTCGGCATTTTAATAAATTCTTTACTTAATGAAGCTATTTTTCTAGTAACAACTGGAATAATTCTACTAATAGTTGATTGACTGACATTAATGTGGTCAGCTAATACTTGCTGGAAAGAACCGGTAGCATAAAATCTCAATGTCAATAAAATTTTATCCATTGCAGACAATGGTTTATTTCGTAATGTATCTGTTCTTAGATCTTGACCAATAATATCACAAAGATGAAGCACGGTTTCTTTTTCTAATCTATATCGTTGTTTAAATTCTAAATCATCATATATTTCATAAGGGTTATTTCTTTTTCGGAAAACTCTTGGCTTTGGTACCAATGACAAAACATTTTCTACAAAATCAGAATCAGATGTTTCTGAAAATGATGAAGACAATGATGATGAAGATGTTGATGATGTGTCCATTTCTATAAAATCAAATTTTTAATAATAAACATTATGTAGCATAAATCATAAGTAAAAAAGAGAAAGAAATACTCACCTTTAACGATATTTTTATCACGAAATTTAAAAATAAAAGTATGAAATTTATAAAATATGTAATTATAAGTTTAATATAATAACAAGTTTGCTTTTTGTACAATTTATTTGTCAATATAATCAAGCGTTATAAATATAATGGCAGAAAATCAAGCCATTAAATTTAACGAAGAGTATAATGATTGTAAGTGCTAACGGACGTTTATGAATACGAAAAATACAATTTAACTGACCGTTTAGTGGAAAACGGAGCGTTATACGTTTAATGAACGTTTATGCATACGGGCATAAATCTCTTATTTAGATTATTATATTAATTTCACCAAAACAATTATAAACTCTTTTGTTAAATTTTTTTATTAAAAAATTTATATAATTTATTTGTTCTGTAAAAAATATATCTTAAATTATGTAATAATAATAGCAACATTTTATAATTTTACTGTGATAATTCACGTAATATTACATGTAATTTATATTATTTCTGCATGTTTTGTGAATGCAATTTTTCATAAATTGCATTTAATATTACGTTAATTATCATAGTAAATTTAAAAAATGTTATTATTTGTACTGTTAAAAGCTATGTAAAATTACATAAATTTACGATATATTTTTTACAATGTAGTAAAAACAGAACGCATTTTGGAAAAAATTTAAATTTGTATTTCCATGTTTTTATTCAATTGATATCAATTCTAAAATATCGAATTTTATATTCCTATTGTTTATTATATTTAACATGAAATCATGATAAGAAAAATAAGTAATTTACTCGTCATTAGCAAACCTCCGCTAAAGTTATGATAACGCCAAACTAAAGATAGTTGTAATACAAATACTATTAAATCATGTGATTTTAATTTTTTTTTAAAATTATTGCTCATGATAATAAATAATGATTTAATCAAAATATTAATTTATTCGCTGACAAATCAAACGCTTCTTTCTATTTCACTCGAAAATAAAAGCAATATTGGTAAAAACCGATCTTGTAATACCAATCAATGGCTTGCAGTACAAGCTCGGTTTTAATTAATTCCAGTTTTAAGACAAATGTAAAATAATTATAAGAGCAAAACTAAAAAAATGAACTAAAACACTCAAAAACCGAGTTTGTGGTACGAGCTATTAGCTGGTACCAAATTCTCGGCTTTAAAATCGGTTTTAACCTAATGCCGGTTTTAAAACAACGTAACTATATTATAAAAGCAGAACTTAAACAAATGTACTAAACCACTCATTATGTTTAACCCGAAATTAAAATTTATTCTAGAAATAACGATTTGGAAATACCGACCCTAAATATAATATCACAAGCTTAAATGTAATTCCAGTCAATTAATCCAAACCTTTCCATTTTAAAAAGTATTCTATGACACCATTTTTTATTCTCTTATCAAATATTTTTTCCACGGAAAATTCTTCGGTCTCTGATGCTTCTGGAGTAGGTTCGGGTGAGTTTCTGTCCTTTTTGCTCATTCTATAAACAATATATTACATCAGCAAACATATATATATATGTATATATCACTTACGTAGATGCTATAAAACTTTCACAATTTACTTAAAACATACATATTTTTTATTGTGATAGCAATATTTATTTTAAAAAAACATTTTTATTATAATACACATATGGAATTAAAAATTAAGCTACATATTGTAAATTTTTATTATACATAATGCCAAGGCAGCAATAAATCATTACAAAATTTTAAAAAAATTGTCCAACTCAAATATTCATCTACAATAATAATTACTACATATTTTTCTAGAAAAAAAGTAAACAATATTAAAAATCTCATAAAAAAGATATATTTAAAAAAAAATTCAATATTACTATGTCTGTTTACTAGATTGATTTAATCTTATAAACAAGATATTAAAATGGAATAGCCTAAAGAATGTTTTTTACTAACAAAAACTTCTTGTAAACATTCTAAAATTACAGAAAAAACGTCATTTAATATAAAAAATTATAGTATACTGTGCATGTTTTCTCGTAATTGTCACGAAAAATATATATTAGAACAATTTCTCTTGTATCGTGTTTCACTATAATTGAAAATTTTTCTTCTACACAAAAAGTAATTTATAATTGCACTAGATAAAAAAATATATGATTAATATATACCCATTTTTAAGGTCAAATATTTAGTATATCTATTTGATGTAACTGCGTACAAATTTGCAAAAATATAATTAATAAATCCTGCAATGAATAATAAATATATGTCAAAACTAAAATTTGCATTTACATATTCTCAAAAAACAAAATATCGAACAAATAATTGAAATAAGCGACTGACAATGGATATACACATTTATGTATTAAAACAATGAATTAAAAATGTTTTAATATTAAAATTAATTTGACCTGCAAAACTAACGTAGAAAAAATATGTGAGTTTGTCCTTCAGCATGTTTACGTTGTTCGAAAGACCTTCCTTATAATATTTATATAGTCTATTTCTGCCTTGTATCTACCTTAGAAAAGTATATTGACCCGATAGGTAAAAGTATTAAAAAAACGGCTCATTTTTACTTCAATAACTATAGTTCAATGTTAAAAATATTATAATAAAACAATCAATTAAATTAAAATAGTATATAACTTATAATTTTTAATTTCTAACAATTCAGAGCTTTCCAATGTCAATTTCTAGTATTAGCTGCTAGAAATGTGGACATCTATTTAGATACTAAAAAAATAGTAAAACTGACATAGTCAGATCAAAATTTAATTCATAACAATTACATAATTAAAACAATTGACAAATAATTAATTGTAATTTGCAAGGCATATGACGGCATGGCATAAGGTACCTTTGAATGTCATACTGATAACTTTGCTAGCAGAATAATCTTTGTAACTTTATCAGTTAAAGTCTTACGGTGATTTTATGGTGGAATATATATTTACCTTATTCTTAAATTAACATTGCATGCTAACGAAGAAATGTGTTAAACAATTTAAAAGTATGTCAAACTTAAGAAACGTTGGGGGTTACGTCATGATTACAATATCCAAATTGAAATGAAACAATATAATATATAAAATTTATATATAATCAAACAGAATATAAAAAACATCGATGTTGTTATATATTGGTCGAATGCCAGACGGTAAAATGAGTACAAGATTGACCTGCTTAAATGTGAAATGAACTCCAGTGGCCATTTTAATACATAAATGAAGATTTACCTTCGTTTCTCTTTTGTTGCTGGTTTAGTTTTCGTTTCCATTTTATCCAAATATACTCTTAGTCACAGCTAAGGACATATATTTCACTAAACACAATAAAAATACACTACCGTTTTAAAAAACTATTCACTCACTGCACCATGTAAAACGACAATCGTGAATGTGTTGCTTTCTGTTTGTGACGTCAGGTTACAAACAGCTTGTCTTTTTGGTTCAGAGATGGCGTTAACGTTAGCAACCCTGTTACATTAACGCGTAACTAAAAAATATATAAAATAAATGTACAAACATTTTTGTGACTTTTATTTATTTTCTTATATTATATACTAACAAAAATGAATTTACATAATATACTGTATTTCACTATGCATACAATCATTTATAATATTTAATACAATATTTAAAAAGAAATTGAACACACACATAACGCTTATTTCTTTGTACTAGTAGAGTCAGTATTAGCTTTTTTTGATTCTTTTTCTGATTTTTCTAACGCTGCGGCTAAATCTTTATTGTACAATGTAGGATATTTCTCCATGCAATCTTGCATTGTTTTAAATCTTTCGTAACAATCGGAACCTTTCGGCGCAGCTTCCGAATAATTAAAACAACTAAATGCATTTCGAAATTCAACACCACATGGACCAGTTGCCATTCCACCCATGCACGGACAATTCCAGTTTATATCGCCATTTGGTAAAATAAATCCCGGACTAACTTCAGGTTCTGGTAACGTAACCGTGCTAGGAATTTTATGGTCTTCGGCTGTCGCAAATATAACTATGTCCTTTCCGTCTGGACCTAATTTTTTACACGATGACATGTTTAAATATTATTCACAAAAAAATATCACTGTTTCAATAACAAAATTAATGAATGTAAGTACGACTATCACAACACAATGAAATAAGTAAAGGACTTGTTTTATCTACTCTGTAAGCCCAGGGAAATCCTTCGTAAGTACCACACAATGTCAAAGAGCTATGCAATTTTACATAAAAATCAGCCGGTGCACGCAAAATTGCTCGACAATTTTCTGGATAGTATTTCAGCACATCAACATTCACACAGGCTCCAATTTCTCCAAACAAATTTTTCGCTGACTGCATAACATTTTTCTTAAAAAAAGCTGGCGTAATATCGGTACGTTGGAACTTCTTCTGAAATTCTCTGGAAAATAAAACATGTTTTGTTACATCATCTATCAAAAATCCTAACCACAAATTTCATTAGACAATTAATAATATACTAACAAAGGCACATCTAAATAATAATATTTCATATTTTTACAAAATAAAACGTAAAACTGTTTCTTTTACATTGGAATACTGAAGGTTACGTACAATTTCTAGGTTTAAATTTTCAAATTATATCAATATTATAGCACATGACTCGCTGCAGGTAATTTTGAATGTTGGCTTTCCTATTTCGCCGGATTCAAATTTCAGCGGAAAAGTTGTATATTTATTTTATTTTTTATTACATGAAATACATAATTAACCACGTTAACAACGTTATAAATTATATATTTACTTTTTTCTTTTTTAATTAAAATATTTATTCCTATAAACAAAGTATTAAATAAATATAATTTTATCATTTGTCCTTATCATAAATAAAAACATTTAGAACAAGGTTAAAAGTATATGGGTAAACCCATATATAGACTACTTTGACATTTCTCAGAAAGTTGGCAACACTGTATTTTAATAATATAATTTATGTGGGCACTAGGAGATACTTTTCTGAAAATTTGATCAAAATCGAATAAATAATGTAGCCACAATAATTTTTTTTTAAATTTTGTGATTTTTTTCTCGATAAGTTGGCAACACTGTATTTTGTTAAAATTGCATAATTTATTTAGGCACTAGGAAAAACTTTTATGAAAATTTGATTAAAATCGGTTAAATAAAATGGTCAAAATAAATTTTTAAAAATTTTACTAATTTTTTTCTCGGAAAGTTTGCAACACTGTATTTTGTTAAAATTACGTAAATTATATGAATACTAGGAGAATCTTTTGTAAAAATTTGAGTAAAATCGGTTGAATAACATGGCCATAATAAAATTTTTAAAACTTTAGTAATTTTTTTTCTCGGAAAGTTGGCAACACTGAATATTAATAAAATTATATAATTGATGGTAGCATTAGAAAAATCTTTTCTGAAAATTTGATCAAAATCGGATAAATAACGTAGCCAATATAAATTTTTAAAAATTTTAGTAATTTTTTTCTCGGAAAGTTGGCATCACTAGAAAAAAACAAAATCACATGACCATCTTGGGCACTAGACAAATTTATCCTGAAAATTTCATTAAAATCGGTTGAGATTCGTCATTTACAGGCTATATGAAGGATTTCTATACAATTTTTTTTTTTTGAAAATGTTACAGACACCGTACCGAACGCTTTACTACTTTTTCCTTGCTGTCAAAGTAGTAAAAACTACTTATGACTGACAATTTAAATTAATAGGTTCATTACCAAAAATTTACTGAAGGTGTTTTATGTTAAAATAAATTATAAATACCTATTATAATTCGTGAGACTATAAATACTAAGAAAATGGCTTTTCAACGCGGTGGTTGAAGCAGGTTGGAAACAAGGGAAGGGCTAGTTTGACTTTGACGGATAGATCACTTGAAGGGAGATGTCAAAGATGCAAACATATAACTTATAAATAATTATATTTACTTTTAATTTAGCTTAAATATATACATAATTTTCTATATAGCTAAAAAATAATAACAAAAGTATATATTTAGTTAAATACTTTTATTCTAGTATGATTATTTCGTTGTACCAATTACATAACCATCTTTACTTTATTTTATAAATAATTAATATATTTATTTATTTAACATAACATACATTTAGAATATTTTAATTATAATAATATTTAGTTATTTAAAAATACATTCAAATATTTTAGGCAATATTTTGCGATTGTAGTACCATCTAGCGGTTTTTTATATAATGCAACTGACAGCTAGATGCACTTGGAATGCAAAACTTTGTTATTCCAAATTTGAAATCAATTTTAAATAATAAATATGATTTTATTTTGAACGTACCTATTTTTTATTACCTACGCATTTGAGCCGTTTTCACGAATTAACCAGATGGATCTGGTTAACCTAAATGTCAAACTGAGTATGCGTATATATTAAATTTGTTCAGAGCCTTATTTATGGACAGGCGCATGAGGCGCAAGCTGGGGCCTCGTAGCTAAGGGGCCTTAGATTTTAAATCAGATATCAGTCACTGAGATCAATTTAAAAATTATTTTAATTTCTAGTTTCTAGTTTTAATTTACGAGTTAATTATATTTTAATACATTTCTAATGTTGAAGTACTGGTGTTGTTATTGTCAATAAGATAATAAAAACTTGCATTTTAAGTAGAGTGGCTATCTGGCTATACGCCTGGTCGCTAACGCCCGATGCGCTCTCGTGCGGCCAAAGTTGTAAGTTGTTGACTAAATGTCACATTGACAGGCGCAATGGGTTCGCATCACAGAAATATAGTAAGACTTACTATATTTCAGTAGTTCGCATACTTTACAGCTGTCAAACGCGGGTTTTTGTTACTAATAATTGACGAAATGAGCTGAAAATCGCAGGGAAAAGTGTGTTGCGTACCCAGCTGTCTAAACACGCACGTGTACGGCGAAAAGGGTAAGTATTAATTTTAACATTTAATCTGAATAGAACTTGTCAATCAATCTTCAATATTAAAATGAAAATAAACCTCACGTTGTCAGCAGCATGCCTAACCTATAAAAGTAACAGTGATAGTGCTTCGACAAAAATAATTTGACGTAAATATAAAATCATCTTTTCATTGAAATGTTTTCATTTCAGAGATGAAAATGGACCCTGGGTGCTAACAAAGCACACAAGAATGTGTGCGGACCACTTTGTTGGCGGTGTCAAATTAAATAATCCCACAGAGAAAAATCTTCCTATGGAAACCGGCAAAGAAATCCTCTGAATCTCGCAGTCAGAGAGTCGTCCTGCACAACAAAAAGAAAAATGTGAACTCGGCCTGTAATTCTGAAGGTACAACTTTAAATGAATTTGTTTATCAGTAATTATAGCATAACCTTGCATTTAGTATTTCAGTTTTATTTCTTTGAGGGTAAAAAGTGACATAAATTTACATTTTTTTATAGAACTTGCCGAATCACCTGCCTTAATGGAGGGGAAATCGTGAGATATCGGTGCAGACTGACGAGAGCTTATTTGGAGAGTCTGATCAGAACGAGACAATTTTGTACTGCTGGCAGAACTCGGCTACAAACGATGCTGGAACACAAACTTGAAATTATGGCCGACAAGAGGTTTCCGCAAATACGATCAGAGCTTCTAAAACACAACACCGTACTGATTGTGCCCCCTTTTGCTACGAAATAGCATCGGTCAGAATCCACGTTGAAAGATGCATACAACGAATTAGATTATTCAAGGTGTTAGATTTTATCCCTGTAACATCATTACCGTACGTCGACAAAATAGTATATTGCATGTGTACTCGCGAATAATAAGGAGCAGTGGCGTACCTAGAACTCTTGCCGCCCAGGGCGGTCTCCAGTTTGCCGCCCTTTGTAAGTCAATCAAATGATGGTTTTTATAAATTGATAAACATAAATAAATAATTGTAATTGAGACAAACTATAGGTGGAGAGCTTTTTTACCATTGGATGCCATATTTAAATTAGGTAGTAATAAAGGAGGCCGCATAAGTTGATATACCTATAAATGCAACTTTTATAAAAATACAAGATACTTTTTTAAAGACCACAAGAAACTTACGGAAGCCGCAGGTTTACCACCTATGAGACAAAACATATAACTAATTAACAAAAAAAATACCGTTAAAAATTTTTATTTTATATTTATAAATAAATAATTACATTTCTTTTCGATAAACAAACAGATTGTACATATATGTGTATGTAAACTTATTTATATATTTACTCTTCTAACTTTCATAGTAGAAAAATCGTGAATAATATTCTCAAAATTAATATTATTTGTAATGTCTTGTTCTATGGACAATATTGCAAGATTTTGAAGTCTTAAATCACTCATTGTGAAACGAAAATAATTTTTTATCAACTTCAATTTTGAGAAGCTCCTTTCGCAACTAGCGACACTGATACCAATTGTTAAAAAAATTCTTAGCAAAATTAGAATGTTGGGTACAGAATTTTCCAATATATACTTTTGAATAAATTTTAGTAGATCAAGAGGACCTCTTCCCCCGTTTTTCCAATGTTTTGCCTCTTCTTGTAGTGCAGGTACAGCCATAAAAACCTGGATCCTTTTTCTTTCAATATGGAACTGTTCTTTATCAGTGTCAGTAAAATCATTTATTTGACATTCAAATTCTTCATTTACTAGGTTACATGGTATTATACACGAATATTTTATTACAAGGACATGCAACTGATCAAAGCGTTCTTTTATTTCCTTTATAATTCTATCCATAGATAAAAACATTTTTCTAAGAATATTTTTTACAACTATAACTAAATATAAAAAATGCCGCCCCAAAATATGTGCCGCCCGGTGCGGACCGCACCCACCGCCCCCCCCCCCCCTAGGTACGCCACTGATAAGGAGCCTCTTATTCAGGAACATGAACCATCTGTATCGCAATAGATTTATTCTACAATCACAATACAAGTTTTATACATAAAAATTACACGTTATTATTTACAACCGATTAACAAAACAACGACATGTAGCTTTGTTCGCGGTAGTAATTCCGAATTAATTCGGAACCTGTTCGGAACGTCTTCAGGATCAATCTAAAGCGCATGTCCGATTCTGAATTTATTCAAGATTTTATATTATTATATATATATATATATATATATATATATATATATATATATATATTGTAACAAAACTGAGATTGCATAAGTAGTTATGTTTGCATGTGTGTGTGAGTGCACATGTGTGTGTGTATTCGTGCGGTGAGGCACGCTATTGGAATGTGTTTACCTAATGTCGGTGTGAGCTGTGTGTGTATGTATGTGTGGGAAAGTTCTATTAGGCTTCTAGATTGTTGTAGAAGCTTTCGAGAAGGATTGGTTGCAGCATATAAGGCGCTACGAGCAACGGGAGAAATCAGTCATCATAAGATAGTCGATCTGATGAGATCGTGTAATCGGTCCGGTTGGGCCGAACAGTGATGGCTCAGTTAGTTATCGCCAGATAGCCGATTTGGTTACATCGTAGTAATTGGATCAAGCGGTGATAGCTCGTTGAAATAAATAATAGTGTGATATAAATATGTAGATATAAATGTGTGCGAGTATAAGTGTATTAATGTGGTGTTAGTTAATAAGTAGTGTCAATGCCAGTCTGATAATTGTAAGATTAATTATAAGTAATGTAAATAGTGTAATTGTTTATTTACCTCCGCTCGGCTAACCATTGTTGTTGTATAGTATTGTTAGTTAGTTTTTAAGTGTTGTAAATAAATGCTAGTCAAAATACAATCGCAAATATGATGTTAATTATTTTAATACATTTCCAATACTGTTCAAACAGCCCCGACACGAATTCAAATTCACGTTACACTGGTGTCAGGTGTGAGGGGTGTGTTTTGAGCAGTATTGGAATGAAGGCGAGTATTTGCGATTGTTGAACAATGTAAGCTCGATTTACTGATGGTTGTAATTTCAGTTGAATGATAGTTTGAATATTGTATAAATGATTTTTATCAGTAAGTCGAGTATTTTGTTATATGTGTATATAGTTTTAAATTAGTATTTATACTGTAATAGGAATGATCGGACTGGCATTGTTGTGTGTGTGTTTGCAACTGGTATTGTTGCAAAAATGTTAGTGACAGTGATAATTATGCCAAGAAAGATGAAGAATGAAAACATCAGAGAAACAGTGCTGCGGTTGAAACAAGTTCCAATGATGGCTGAGTACAGTAGTTCTACAACTTGGAATGAAGTGGGGCTGATGGAGAACGAGGCGATGACATGGTCGTTCATGGAACACAACGGACTGGATGGATCGGAGTGAGGATGGTCGATGTATGCTTGGGGCATGCGGTGTAGACATCCTCACTCAAATTCTTCGATGTATACACAACGAAAGTGTTCTGGTTGTTCGAGGATTGATGAGTTATCGGTCGTTGAAGATCTGGATGCTGATCAGATAGTTGTGAAAAATTGTGGAAACGATTGGCACTGTAGTCATTGGAAGCAAGTAGATGTTTCGGTTAGAATATCTGAAGGCAGCAGCTGTGATTTCTTGGGCAAGATGCTGTCACTACGCGATCAGAATGTTATGATCGCGGCGTATGGATGAAGATAGTATTCCGGGTTCTTGCCGGCATCTAACATCACGCCGGTCGGCAAGTGGATGTCCGTGGTTGGCTGTCACTAGCCAACGAAGAACTTGGCGGTGAAGATTGCATGCAGTAGAAGATGAGCACTATGAGAGTAGTCAGGACGGATTCTCGAGAAAGGATTGTGTCATGATGCGGCGGGGTCCGAGGCAGGTTACGGGCTGAGAGGACTGAAGTGGAGCAGGTTGAGGGTATGCTGGGCGCATGCCGGGTGTAGATCTGCTCAGGAAAATTCTTCAGTCAGTAATTATTCGTAACGGAAAGGCCAGGGAGTACCACTCTCGATAAAGGACGGCATCATGGTACTGATAGTCCGAGGCAAGGTTGCGGATCGGATTGGTCAACTGGAGAACGTCAAGTACATGCTGGGGCATGTCGAGATTGGCGAGTTGAGATCCGACCGCACGGTTGAAGCCAGAGAAGCCGCTGGACTGGTGGCTGGTCCTGAAGATAGTGCTGCAGGAGAACCAGCATGCGGAGATTTTCGCGGACACCCAAAATATCCTCCTATGGTGGAGCAAGCGTGTTCCGGGACGGAACAGTCTTAAGAAGGAGGCAGTGTAACAAAACTGAGATTGCATAAGTAGTTATGTTTGCATGTGTGTGTGAGTGCACATGTGTGTGTGTGTATTCGTGCGGTGAGGCACGCTATTGGAATGTGTTTACCTAATGTCGATGTGAGCTGTGTGTGTATGTATGTGTGGGAAAGTTCTATTAGGCTTCTAGATTGTTGTAGAAGCTTTCGAGAAGGATTGGTTGCAGCATATAAGGCGCTACGAGCAACGGGAGAAATCAGTCATCATAAGATAGTCGATCTGATGAGATCGTGTAATCGGTCCGGTTGGGCCGAACAGTGATGGCTCAGTTAGTTATCGCCAGATAGCCGATTTGGTTACATCGTAGTAATTGGATCAAGCGGTGATAGCTCGTTGAAATAAATAATAGTGTGATATAAATATGTAGATATAAATGTGTGCGAGTATAAGTGTATTAATGTGGTGTTAGTTAATAAGTAGTGTCAATGCCAGTCTGATAATTGTAAGATTAATTATAAGTAATGTAAATAGTGTAATTGTTTGTTTAGCTCCGCTCGGCTAACCATTGTTGTTGTACAGTTAATGTTATTTAGTGTTTAAGTATTGTTGTAAATAAATGCTAGTCAAAAATACAATCGCAAATATGGTGGTAATTATTTAATACATTTCCAATACTGTTCGGACGGCCCCGACACGAATTCAAATTCACGTTACAATATATATATATATATATATATATATATATATATATATATATATATATATATATATATATATGTAACAATTTTTTATTGTTACAATTGCGAAATTTTTGGTTAAATATTGCAAGTTCAAATTTCGCGCAAAACTATTTTTTTTGGCTATGACGTCAGGTCACGAGCGTTCGCTAGCTTGCCGGAAACTATGCATGAACAAGTCATTGTGGTACGGGCTGTGGTTGTGTTGAGATCGGATATGTAAGTTTGAATTTAATATCTTGTTTTATTTTCGTCATCCGTTATTAATTTCGGTTTTTATTGATAAAATATGATTTAATAATGTTCGTGTTAGTGATCGAGATTAATATTTTCGTTTTATTTGAGTTAATTTCGTAATTTTGAGTATGTTAATTTTGTTGATGAAAAAACGTGCTTTTTCTGCTATCGTTTTTAGCACAGCCGGAGTCCGGGCCATAATCATGTAGTGTTTGTAATTCTATTTTGTGACTCGAGTCATTTCTTTTCGTCTTTACTTCCCGTTAAAATTCCTATTTTCTGTGTATAATTTTTGTTGTTTGAAAATTCTGTGCTGTGTGTGACATCATTCCTTTTTGTGTGAAAGAGCTTGTGGCCGAACTTCGCTGTTGGCGCAGCATTAGCTGAGATCTCGTCATTTCTTATTAATTTGTATTTATTGTAGTTGATGTTCGAGTATTTAGATTGTTGAAGCCAGCTTTCTTGTTGTCGATTTTTTGCTGTTGGCTTCAATCTAAAAAAATTAATAAGATTCTGCGAAGTTCGAGTTGGAGCATTCCGTGGTAGCATTTTCACACAATAAGAGCAAATGTAAGTAGCGTTGGTTTTTGTAACGATTTTTGTATTTAATGGATATCTGCCCTAATGTTAAATTATATTTGGTAATTATTTATTGTTTGATATTGATGAAATTATTAACATTTTGGTATTTAAATTGTATTAATTATTCTGCTCAATTTGTCTTATTTGCGATTTACTATTGTTTCAATTATTGTAATTTTTTTTGTATTTGAATTGTACTAAGATTTTTGCTAAATATTTTAAATAGTTTGTGTATGACATTCTCGCTTAGTTACATTATTATTCTGTTCAAGTTAGAAAACATTGTAAGCTCACGAGCAGTGATTTTTATTGGGCAACTTAATTTATATCTTGTGTAAAATTTTGTCAGTCGTAGCAAGGATACTGTTGTTTGTATATGATTTTTCAGGGTTGGTGTAGTTGTTGCTGGAGGATTCAGTTTAGGGCTGTGTCGTTTGGTCGTCGTCTCCAGGTGGAACCAGCCTCAGTCAGTTAAGCCAAAGTACGCTGATAAAAATCGATCTATCCGAAACACGGCTCAGGAAAATCTTCCAGTTCCAAATATTAGGTGACTAGCTCATTGAGGATTTAAATCGCTCGTGTCACGAAAATCAGCCCGACCACTTGAGCTTATATTTGTCGTCCACTTGAGCTTATCTTTGTCGTCCACGAGCTGTACCAACTCACAGTCCTGGCTGGATGCCTTCAGCCTTCTACTCCAACAAGAAGAGGACTTAGCTAGGACCTTGCTCGGTAACTTTCATAAGCGTAAGATCTATCAATCATATTTTTGTTGCTCAAAAATCAATTAAACAATTTGTAGTCAATATAATAATTTAAAACTCTGTGAGAAAAATTACTCAACTAAATAAAATTTATTTAAATTCAATTCTGCTGCATCAAATTGAGTTTCATTTCAAAAAAAAAAAAAAAAAATAAATACATAATAAATAATTCCATAAACAAAACTGAAACCATTATCCAATAAATTTGTGTTTCCTTGTGTAATTGTCCAAACCTTTGGCCTTCGAGTTTCTGCGATACTTGTAAATTTTTTATATCTCAGTGGCGCCTCTGAAACCCACCCCTATTGCCTACCAAACCAATTGTAGCCGGAGCCGTATGGCGGATTCAGGTAGGAGCCAAAAATAAAATAAATAATAAATAAAATAATACTCAGAAAAACGTCATAATATATATATATATATATTACATAGTTATATTACATAATGTAAAACAAATGTGTCCTGTTTTATATTTATAAAAAATACTCTTTAGTTCACGATTAATTCATTATTGAAGAAAGACAAAATTACTAAAATGTTCAAATAATAAAAATTGTGATAAAAAACTTATTTCCAATTTTTTTTTATAAATAAATGATTCGATAATGAACTAATTTTAAGAATATTTAGAATGTTTTTTAGTAGAAAACAATTGTTTTAATTGTATGACAAAAATGTAAATATTTTGTTGTGATATGCCACATTTATTTAATGAATGAATTGATTTAATAAAATTTTTATGTAACAGTATTTTTTTTCTTTTTTTTACAATTGTGTGACAACCTATAAGTTTTACTAATACGATTTCGGCCTGGCCGAGCGGAAATATAGATTGCACATACGTGGTTGATTTCTTGAAGTTTTTAATAAAAAGAACACGAGAACAACTTAAAAAATAATTTTATTAAATAATAAATAAAATTAATTAACAAATGATTTTACAAAATAACTAAAAATTATAACAATATATGGACAGTATTTGTAACTAAAATAATTTGATGTTCTTCTCTTGGATATCTATCCGTAACTAAATTAAACTCATTTAATTTTCGACTAAAGTGGATTCATAAAAATGCAGCTTAAACAAAAATCGAATGCAATCGAACTTTGAACGACGACTAAAAATGCTGACAACATGACAAAGTTCGATGCACTCGACAGTCATGGATATGTCAACGTACTAACTTCCTAAATTCTTAAATATCAAATATCCATGACTGTTACAATTGGTATAGTTGAAATTAATATGATCAACAATTAAAGTTACAGTTTACAGTTTACAGTTTTTAAAACGAGTGAAAAATTATTTGAAAAATAGTTTACATCAAAATTGTGTAATTTAAGCTTATTGTTTATTGAAACAGAGTTACAAAAATCCATCAATTATGATAATATTGTTGATACGTTTGCTAAGGTAAAAGCGCGTAAAAAGTTTATTTAAGATTATTATTATATTTATAGCCATGTGTGTATTTTCCTTTTTCCTTATGTACCTATATATTATTTTGTTTTGATTTTGCTGATTTTTTTGATCTAATACCAATGTATAAACAATTTAAACAAAATAAAAACATGTTCATATAATAATAATAGGACTAAAACTAATTTTTTTCCACTGACAATTCCTTTTCAGTTGAAGAATATCTGCAGGGGGCCTAATATTTCAATTGCGCCTAGGGCTTCGAAAGAGGTAAATACGGCTCTGGAGATAGGAAATCATTTTCCTATCTCTAGGTTTAAATTTAGATTTTGTTTTAAAGTGATATATTACAAGAATTTATTTTATGAAATAACAGATCAATCGTTTCATAATTATTATAATATAAATAAAGAACAAAATTTAAATAAACATTTTTGTTCCCTGTAATTTATAATTAAAAATAAATAATACTACAAAATAAAATATACCAAATTACAATAACATTATAACAATATTTATAGTTAGAAATTTATAAAGTTAACGTTATTTAATTTAATTGAAGTCGCTGTGGGCACTCGGTGAAACATTATGGAAAAATGTAAAATAAAACACTCGGTTTAAATTTTCACAAAAACAATAAATATCCTTTATTGGCCAATTTCGGCTGTTAAACCATCATCAGAAGGTAATACAGCCGAAAAGCAAAACAGCTGAAATTAGCCAATAAAGGATATTTATTTTTTTTTTTGAAAATTTAAACCGAGTGTTTTATTTTACATTTTTTAACGTTATTTATCATAACATATAAATATAAACAATGCATAAGGTAAATGCTATATATTTGATACAAGAATGAATTAAAATTAAAACGAAATTAACATGGTTATTTTAATTGTAATAGGGTTACATAACAAAACACATTTTATATATTCTATTATGAAAATATAGAACTACAGAAATATTTGAGATAAATCTTTTTGTTATAGAACTGTTATAGAACAGTTATCGAGCCATCCACGAGTTTTTCGAAATTCGCGATCGTGAGCAAATACGATTGCTGCTTCGGAAAAATTAGCAGCATTATCATCATTGATTCTAATTCTGATTCTAAAAGTTATTCCTAAGGTTGCGGCTGCACGAACAAATATCGTCAATGCGACAACCTTACGTTATAATTCCATATCGTCAGCTTCATTTTCGGAGAAATCAGACATACTTGACTCACTCTCCGAACTTACGCCCTGCTCCGGTTCTCGTAGTGCTTCTTCTGTTGCATACTTCCGAACATATTCTGTTACAATTACAGTTTAGCTTAATTTATTTTATTTTATAAATAGATTTATTTATCATTCTATCGAAACTTAATATGTTTCTGGCTGTCAAATCTGACAAACATTTTTTTGTTCCTATTAATATATCAAAAAACATTTTTTCTAATATACTTTTTTTTAAATTTTCCTATCATTTTTAGCGTAACGGAAAACGTGTCAAAGATTACAGATATGTATATATAATTAACCATATCGGATAAATTAGTAATTAGTTAAGTGAAGAATTTATCAGACCTCATTATATTAATACAGAACTTTAATCTAAAGCAGATTTATGCTAAAGAATTTATATTTTTATTTTCTAGAAAATTCTATAGTTTTGAATTTTATAAAGAAAAACATATTTGAAACAAAAATCTCGTTTAAAATAGTTTACTGTTTGGAACATATGTATACTAGCTCTTCCACTATATAATAATTAATAAGTATATATATAAGCTCACCTGATACCTTCTTTTTGTACTCTTCAGGCTTATGCAAATACAGTACAGCAGCACCGCCATTCAAAGGATCGATAGGATTTGGATAAGTTAAAAGTTGGGGCAGAAAAGACTCAAATATATTTGACAGATCTAGATTAAAATTGTTCACATTAATATTTTAGAATGTTTTTCCTTTCTGCTCGATTTTGAACGTACCATATAAGGCAGTCCATGCTTGATTAATAACATCTAAACATACAGTTCCGGATACCTCGTCAATATTTGGATGAAAAACTCTATTCATAAATCCAATACTTGGTGATTTAAATGGATAATCTTCGGGCAAATGAACACGCACTTTCCATACGCCTCCTTCGTATGGTGCTGTATATAAAATAAAAAAAATTTAATAAAAAGAAAAAACTCCATATTGCGAAATAAATTTAATGAAACAATTGCAATTTATTATAAAAAAAAAAACGAACAATCAAAAACAAAAGAACGTCTCTAAGACATCACTTGAGCATTGATTTAATGCATACAAATAATAATGACATTTAAAAATTTATAATTAAAAATAAACTTACTTCCACGAGGACCATAAAATTTAACACAAAATTCATTGAGCCCTCCTAAAATAGTTACTTCATGCTTACTTTCTATACTGTAAAATTGTTAAGAAATATAGATTGTAACAAACTATGTTTCGCGCCAAAGTTCTAGAGGACGTGACGTAGGCGCCCGTCAGCGCCGCGGGTACAAAGCTTGCCCATGCGGGCGGAAGCTTGCGGACGAGCGTTCATTCTGAGCATTCTGAGCTCGACCGTAGAACGAATAGTACGCTTATAGTTATATTATATTTTTCTGTAATAAAATTCGTTGTGTTCACCAGCAGTGTTGAATTCTTTTTTGTCCTTTGTTTACTCTTTCCCGGCAAACCGACGCCAAGCTAGCCATATCATTACAATATATATATATATATATATATATATGTACTATTATACGTTTTACAGGGAGAAAATATGTGAATATTAATATTAGAAAAAAAGTTTTAGAAGTAGAATTGAATTAGTTGAAAGTAAAATTCGAATTGGTAATAAAAAAATTTCAAATTTTAGTTTTCAATCAGCAAAGAACAATGTTATTGTTTACAAATGACGTTCAGAAGGATCAAAAAGGTACAGTTTTATGACGTCTGTATCCATACGTCGTTTTCCAGCACTCGGAGAAGACATTTTATGTGGATTATAGAAGAAATAAACATACAGTATATATAACACTAATATCAAATTACAATTCGTGCACAAGTTTTTTTGTACAATATAGTATCTTCTGACTATTCACCAGCAAACAAAACGTATGATGGCCGACGAATCTATGACATCTTATTCATATTCTTTCATTGGCCGAATTCCATTCAAACATACCACGAAATCGAAGCACTTTCAACACAGATATTTCGTTGGTCAAATTATTTCGGCAACAATTCAATAACCAATGAAATATCGTCATCGATTAACTCCGGAAATTAAAGGCCCTTTTTTTCGAATATAAATGGCAGAATTTTATTTTCTACTTCTGAAAATAATCAATTCATTATATTATGTTGCGGTTAACATGATAAATTGGTTACTATTTATATAATAATAACCAGTTATTATGAATAATTACCATATCTTCTAATTAGTATATTATGTAAATTTATATTTGCCAGTCATTATGAATACTGTTTCTTTTCGTTTAGTTATTATGAATACTAACCGATTAATCACTTGAACCGTAATATAATTAAGCAAATTAATCACCTTGTTATTATTCACTAGTACTATTAAGTACTAATTAATCGTATCAGAACTCAGAAGGTTTTTAAATTATTGATATGTCAAAATTTTATTTCAACTGTTTGTGACCAATTACAAAATTGCATTTGATAAGCTAGCAACTGTCATAAAATAAATTTGAAATGTTAATATTATGTCATAGCATAATGTACAATTTCTTATTATACAGTCAGTATAGATTATTACTTATTTATTATTACATACTCTTTGAATAACATTGCTAATTCTGATTTTATATATTTATTTCAAAGCATATAACTCAATAACCGATAATTTGTAATAGATATGTAACATAAATGATATAAATATGTAAACTAAAAAATCTCCGCCTTTAATTAATATTTCTTAGAAATATATGTAGAATTTTTGTGAATATGGGTATAAATATAATTATAATAAATCTTTCTTAAAAGGGAAATATATAAAATTTTATTTTATTTTTAACTTACCAACAATTCAAAGAATGATAACACAAAATATAACAAATAAAAGGTTTGGAATAAAATAATTTGATTAAAATTGTAAATATTCTTAATTTATTTTACTTAATACGTTACCTCAAAAACCTGACAAGACAG